>UZAF01018107.1:9663-27104 GCA_900617895.1 Haemonchus placei | reverse complement strand
ACTTCCATTCAGAATCGTAGTGGCGTAATGAGTGCGTATGTGGCCTATACAATGACTTGCGGTGGCCAGCCGATGTACAAGTCAGTGCTTTTATCCTCCCAGACGAGTCTGGTACCAATTCACCGACCCCGGAGGGATGGAAGGCTTGGTTGGCCTAGGCGGGCATCGAGCCGGGATTCGAACCCCTGACCGTGCGTATGATATAGTGCGCCACTTGTCACTATACCACCTCCGCCCTCAACCTCTGGATATCAACCAGAAACGTTACTACGTCTACACCATGGGAATCCTGGCCCATACCGCTACTCTCTCTATGAAGGAGACTGCTTCCCGCAGGTGTAAGCTAATACCGTGGAGCTTGAACAATTACGTAAAAATTCTGTTTGGTTTTATAAGACCTGTTCATGACCACAACAAGCCAATAAGTCTGGCTATTATCTAATTTACCATAGTTTGCAGAAAAATACATAACAGCGCGATGTGATTAATTCTGAATGGTTTATTGCTTTCTATGTAGTGTTGGAAGGTGTCAGCAGTCAACAATTAGGCTGAAAATGGCATTTTCACTCAAACATGTTGTCTAAGCAGAAATAAGACGATGGCTAGAAACTAGCGTGTTCCCATAAAGAGAGAGAGATCGAACGGTCACACTGGTNAAGGTGTCAACAGTCAACAATTAAGCTGAAAATGGCAGTTTTCATTCAAACATGTTGTCTAAGCAGAAATAAGACGATGGCTAGAAACTAGCGTGTTCCCATAAAGAGAGAGAGATCGAACGGTCACACTGGTTTTTGTTCGGTATAGAGAGGTGAAATGGATATTACTTCGCTGCGCCGCTTGGATAGGAAGTCAGATTTCTTGACGAGCTTCCCTGGCACCACTGGCTTCAACCCCTTCTCCCAACTTTTTTTCGAAACTCTTGTGCTAATCGAGTACTAAGCCACCATATTGCATGGAGTTCACATCCCTATTTTCCAAACTGATAGCGGAGCGTGAAGTTGTAGCATGCTTTGAAAACGGCTGTGTAGGTAACCGTTCCTGAACTAGTCCACTACTCTCGAACCCTTGGTTTCAACAGCAATCGCCCATAAACTCCATCCAGCTGCTGCTCTTTTCAGTCAAACCCATTTCTGGTCTCATATAAACTTTTCAATGGATATGAATGGAATAGACGTATTTTCTGCTTGAAGAGTGTTAATTTGAGGAGAGGATGTTTGATTATATTTGTGGATTTACATGTCCGTTCCCTGACGGCATCCGTCAATCCTGGATTTGAAGGTGCTCGAGTTTTACGATGATTCTTACGGTTTATAGTTCTGGCTTAAGTACTCATTTGATGTCTCAGTCCTTGTGGGGACCACCGTGGAGAGTTCAGTCCAGTTGGTTTCCTCTATTCATTTACTTATTTATTTACTTGTTTGTACAGTCCAATGAAGCTACTCTTTCTTCATTGGTACGATACAAGATGATAACAAACACTTGCAGTCCTTCTGGGCATGTTCGGAATTCACCAGTAGGCGTTGATCTGCTGACTGCCTTATCGTCACTCTAGACTTACTTTGCTCAACACATATATCTCCGAATGATACAGAAAAGTTCAAATGGAATGAAGCGTCCTCCGCAGTTCTCTCATCTCATGACGTATCTGACAGAAGCACTGAAGGGGAAGTCACTATTACTTCTGTTGCATTCCGCCGACCCTTTGAACAACGATTCTAAAGAAAAACTCGAACTTTTAGGAAAGCAGGCAAATAGGGAAAGAACTGGTGGATCACTGTCTTATACTCGTACTTTTTCTGCTGTTTTTTACTCCTTTCATTCCGTGCTAGCATACCATTGGAGTAGAGCCAAGTTCTACATAATCACATGCACACGGTCACGATTTCGAATCCCGGATCGATATCCATTCAGACCAGGGATTGGTTGATTGGTGCGAGAACCGTCTGGGAAGATAAAAGCATTGATTTGTGCATCAGCTGACCGCCAGAAGTTATTGTATAGGCCACAAACGCTTTCGCTGCGATTCCGGGTGGAAGTCGAATGCGGGACGCATCCCTCAGACCCTTAGGTTGTTGTGTTCCACATCTAATAGCCTGCGAAGGTGATTTAGCTTGTCAGTAGTCGGTCGAGGGTAGACAGATAGGTTTTCGTTCTCTGTCTAGGCCATAAGTTGTTTCAGCTGCGCATCCATCTGGCTTCATCTTCTCTGAATTTCTTTTTTATTAGGTAAATTGCAATAACTTTTCCTTTGCTAGTTTTTTTATATTTATGGATGCATGACTATGCAGTTATGAGTTTTTGCGGTGGGACTTGCTGTTGATTTCACCGTGTTTAATGTTCAAATTTAATATTGGGCCCAGATGCCGAAAATTTGAAAATGAACCCCATAAAAGGCAATATACACCGAATGTTTGATCTGACAGTAGTAAACATGAGGAATAATTTTTGTAAATGGGGCAGAAGATAGAACAAGAAAGCTCGTCCAGAATGTCTATCGTTGCAGTCATTCCACCTCTACCAGGACATTTTTCTTGCTCGACTATGGTCTGACGAGGCTTTTTCACAATTTTTTTCTGGATCTCTATGTACCACAGGGTTCAGTTGTTGTTTATTAGACCGAAGGCAAGACTAAAGGAGCTGAATCAGGTGCTGATGGTCCTGACAAAAAACAGCAAAATTAGCATGGCATACTTCAAGGAATTGACTCTTCACGTCGTTTATATTCTCATCTAAGGCAGTTCGCTTTTATTACCAACTCAAAACTGCAGCCTTTGCCATCTCATTTGAACTTCTTCATATGTTATGGAGCTATCCTGTACCATAACAGTGGTAATGCACTCGGTAGGATGGAATAAACTTAGGGTCTTCGAACAAAGGATAAAGGATGCAGCCCTTGATATCAGATCAATCCCGTCTGAGGAATACGCCCCTGCATTTGACTTCCATTCAGAATCATAGTGGTGTTTGAATGCATGTGTGTCATCTATACAATGAGTTGCGGTGGCCAGCCGATGTACAAGTCAGTGCATTCATCCTCCCATATGAGTCCCGTACCCATCAACCCATCGGGCCATGATGATACGGGATTCAACTCGTGACCATGCGTGTGTGGTAGTGTGCTACTTATCTCTACACTAAAGATACGAGTCTGGTACCACTTGACCGACTCTAAAGGAATGAGAGGCTCGGTCGACCTGGGCGGATATCGATTTTAATGAATAAAGAAGTAAAAATAAATAGGTGAACGAATAAGTGGTGATTAGCCGAATGCTCACGTCTCACGTTTTCATAAAGATTTTGCTTGCCTCTGTTCCTCTGGGGAATTCCGCTTGTTCCTATTTCTTTTTCTATATATTTTCCTACCGCATCAATGATTATATACATGCACGTGCCAATGACAGATCTTTTTTCCCACGTCAGACTCAGGACTCAGGCGAACCTATTACACAGCTGGACCAGAAGGGTAATCTGTCAGATGCACTTGTCTATCATATATCAGAGTCAAACCAATTACAATAGATTGACCAGTTTTGATTGATTCTCCCATGAGTAATTCCCATTCGTTCTCTCTCAAAGACAAAGGGACAGGGATGCAGCAGATTACCTACTGAAACAAAATTATGATCTTGGAGGTGGCGACATGTGGCGCGGCTACGTTGAAAAAGATTTCGAGAGCTGGTGCAATATAATGCTCAGTTTGTTGAAGCGCCCAGTGCTAGGTGGATTGTCTAGATAAACATACTGTATTCACTTCTCTGCATGTGAAGTCCATCATGCCAACCAACGAAGCGAAACCGTCCATACAAATATTCCCTCCGCCACGTACTTGTACAATGCGCGGAGTGAAAAGGTACTGTACAAAAAAGCTAATATTTTAGAATTTTCTGTGTTTTTTTTTCTTCCTCGTTGGCGTCAACGCTGTCATTCTTTACTTCCTCGAACGTAAATCATACCTTGCACCTTTAAACTTCAAAATTGATCTCCATTTTCGGATTGAGACCACCTAACTGTTTGTATTCAATCAGTATGTTATACCCATTTACGAGTATATTCTGATTGCTCCTAGACTTCCTACCCTGGTTTCTTCTTCTGGTCCCCTCCTACTCTTCCAGTATGAGCCCAATATGTATATAGTAGGGATGTTGTGGTTGCGTAGTGGGCGTGGCTGAACGTCACACTCCAGCTAATGCTTGATGTGATCGTCAGGTGCGTTGAGTTTAATTCAAATTCCAGCTTCTTGGTTTCCCTCGGGTGTTAAATGGATCAATCATCACTTTCGCTGTTCTCCCTGCTCATCCTATAACGTTCCCAAGTTGACCAGAGTCCCATTTTGCTCCTATGCTCGGCAAATTATTCCTCTCATGCATTAGTAGGCATTATTAGCTGCAAAGAGCCATAGCGATGAGGAAATTACAATTGGAGCTTGTATTGAGGTAACACTTTTGTTTTCTTCGGGAATTTTCAAGTTTAAGCGGAAAGCACGTTCATAGCTTTCCTTGAGGGAAGAAGTTGTGCGACTTGATGCTGATACACCTACCACTCAACTAGTGCCCAAATCTCTGGCTAATCGCCTTCCCTGTCGGTTGACGGCGATTATTTTTGTTTTCCAACATCAATTTCTTTGACGGCTCATTGGACGTGAGGAGTGTAATTCTTTCCGCATCTGATTGCAGGCGACCCCCAACCGTTTTGATGGTCCAGGTGGTCCGGGTCCGTATGGCGTGTTTTGCGCTCAAATACTACGTGAACTAGAAAGTTTTTCTTCACATCGAAAAAAGCAGAATTTCTCCGTTTATAGTTCAGGCTGTCGATTCTTTTCTCCAAGGAAGGCTGCTGTTTGTTTACCTTGGTCTCATACGTTTCTTTTCCATACGCGCCCTCAGAAATTATTACAAACTGAATAATTTTGAAAGGGATGGGTAGTAAAGGACAACTAAGGGAGCAGTGATGAGGGTTTGCAGTTTGTTACGCAATGGTCCCCTCTACCTCAATTCCTGTTGGACCCTTTGTGCATATCTGCTTCTCTTCATCACCAGCACCTCAAAAATAAAGAGAGAACGGAAAGGTGTGAGATTGTGCTACGAACGTATGGGGCATGCTTCCACTCAGCCCTCCTTGGCATGACCTTATTATCGAGGCTGTTCACCTGAAGATGGCACATTTTGTGGGTTCATGGTACTTCATGAAGGCTATTCACTGCAAACTTCGCCTTCGATGTTTATAGGTTTCTCTCTTCTTCACATGACCCATTAACTTCGATCATTTCACCTTTTTGCTGACGCGTTTTCATGAACCCTTTCTCCGATCTTCTCAACTGCAGGTTTCAATCGACGTAAGTTATCTTCGAAACCGCTAGAGATTGATTGTGAGATGGGTTCTCCTCTATACGTATCATTCTATACATTGTGCATTACTAGGTAATACGTAGACTGTGATGGACGGGATGGGTGGGGCAAGTGACACACCATTACACACGCATGGTCACGGGTTCGAATCCCGAATTGTTATAGGCTCAGGCCTGGGATCGTTCGGTTGGTCCCAGACTACTCCAGGAGGTTAAATGCACTGGCTTAGACATCGGCTGGCCACCGCATGTCATTGTATAGGTGAAGTACGCATGCAGTACGCCACTTTAATTCTTAATGGAAGTCGAATGCGGGGCGCATCCCTCTGACGACTTGACTAACACCCAAAGACTTCATCTCCCATCCTTTACTTCAATTATGAAATGGACAAAGTCTTTGACCTTGGCACCAGATGTCATTGGAAATCGGTCTGTAGGCTTGATATGATTGGAAGTGTAGTTATGAACTTCCTGAGTCTCTCAACCACTTGAATGGGTAGAGGATCTGGTTGGTCTTGATTACATTCAACTCTTACCCGTACTCAGTGTGAAATCGCTTCGAAATTGAATTTTTCGGCGAATGGTTGCGCCTTGTCTAATGAGTTTCACTACGAGTACGTATGGGGCACCAATTCATCGCAGTGTGGGGTTTTCGCAGAGGCTTTTGCTTTCTGAAACTTTCATTCGTTTTGCAGTCATCTGGGTCAGAAAACTCTGAAATGGTACATCTGGCGCAGTAGTTTGATTAATTGAAAAAATCGTCATTATACTTTGTTTTGACGTAATCATATTCGTTCATTGGAATTACGTATGAACAAATGAATTACAATAACAACAGAAAACAATTGATGGTCGATCTCGCCCATATGTTGATGCTTCCGACATGCTACCATGCTCGCTTGCTCCTCCACGGCATGCTCAATCGAGCAGAGTGCTTTCATAAGCCAGTTCTTAGGAGGATTACAAGTAAGAAGAGATTGGAGAAGATTACGGCATCGAGGATGAGCTCACCCTCTGCATGCTGTGGCTATAACTCCACTCGGATTGGTAGTTTCTTTGAACATCACCTTCGGTCAAGGATTCGTCATAGAGAATCCGCTTCGGCTAAGAATAGGAAGTACAGGCTCGGGACTTCTGGAATTAACAACTACTCTAAAAGGGTTGCCGAAAAATTCTACAAGCGGCTTGACTAGCATTGGAACCGTTGGTCCATGATGGTCTCCGTAGAGCATCAGAAGGAGGAGAAGCGGATCATTCCTATTCGGTACTTTGCAAGGCAGCAGAAGGTGGTGGAGCAAAGCATTCCGGTCTTCATGGGTTGGAAAAAGATGAGTTGATGACAACCTTAGGAGGCGCCACTTATCCGACTTCCATTCCCAATCAAAGCGGAGTCCGGGCGAGTTCCCACTGCTCTCGTTGTCCCTTTTCTGTGTCTCACACAGTCGGCATACACATACAAACATTTATGAATGCACATGCGACGTTTCACCTCCAGGATACTCTAAAAGGCCCATTCGGTTCAAAAAGCTAAACAGCAGCAGTATGACTTACTTGGTTCGCTAACTCCATTCAGCTACTTTATTGTATGTTACCCTTAGGCAATGAGAATGTTTTCATGTCAATCCTCTGAAGCGCGGGTCGAGTGGTAGCAGGTGGTACCACAACGACAATCACCCGCACTCACCGAGTATGATTTCAAGGTCTAGGATGACCAAGCCATCCAAGCCTTCGAAAGAATCTAGCCGGTACCCTAGTTGGCAGGGGACTCAGATTCATTGATTTGACATTGGCTGGCTCTCCTTAATCCACTATATCGACCAAAGAGCGCCACATTATTCATTATGGAATTTAAATGTGTGGGTTTTGGCCCTCTCGGAGTCAGCCTGACCATTCAGAATTTTTCCAATAGAAGCAGAAAATTAGCAACTCAACCTTTAAGTGCACCGTTGCATGAATTGGCTTCCACCGGGTCACATTTATTTCTACTCATGGTAACGGTCTGCCATTGCGTGCTAACAGCACATACAACCATCCCCCGTGTCACATAAACGACGCATCGTAAAATAGCCTTGGATAAGGTAGATGGGGGGGGGGCTGTAGGGGGCCGAGAGGTGCAGTTCTTGCAAGTGTGGATTGCTAGCGTGAGTAAATGGACATAAGTAAACCTCTTGCAAGCGCTCATGATCGTTTGCTGGAATAGCTGGTTTCGATTGGTTCGTCTGGGAGGGAAAACACGTAGGCATGGTCACGAGTTCAAATCCATTCTAGATATCCGCTTAAACCAACCAACCTTCCATCCCTCCGGTGTCGGTTAATTAGTTTCATACTCCTCTGGGAGGATAGAAGCACTGAATCGCACATCGGCTGGCCATCGCAAGTCATTGTATAGGCTACATACGCAACTCTCTATGCCACTACAATTCTGAATGAAAGTGGAGACATAGGGACAGGATAAGGGACATATTCCTCAAAGGGGCTGATCAACACCAAATGACTTTTATTTTACCCTTCGATTCGCAGGAGCCACCAGCCATTTAACCACGTTTCGTTGCTTGAGACAGCTACGGACAGCTTTACGTTCGTTTCTGACTTTCTACAGCGACCAGGGAATAAGGTGCTCTCTTGTTAATCCCAAAAATCATGCTTTCATTATACTATTGGTCCCTCTCATTGGTTACGGTAATCTTTGGTCATGGCGACCAAGGATTACCGTAGCCTACTACTCTACATACTAGGGAAATCCTTGCAACTATGCGGCCTCCCTCACTCTCTCGAATGGTCCATTTTGGCCTGCTGAAGAGTTTGCACTGATTAGGTGGCCGACCCTATGAACACCAATTGACGAGTAATTGAAGCCGGAAAGTAGGTGGCGAAGAATAGTCATTACCTTTCAGACTTCAAACAAATCCAAGGAAGCCTCAAGGTAAACCAAATACTGGATTTTGGGAGCAGCATGGGTGGTTCCAGTTAGGAATCTTACGTCGGTAAACTTGATTGTTGTTAAACTAATACGATGGCTTGGGACGGTCGTCGAACACTGAAATTAGGATTTTACCATTCTGAACAAGGCTTGTTTTACACTACGGACACCGAAAAAGTAAAATAGACCAATTCCTGCGTTTTAACACTTTAATGTGGGACCACTTACCCCTACCCAGTGCGCCATATCTGCTCGACACAGGCCTCTACTTGTTGTTTTATTTTTTAGCTCGTTTTGGTCGTATCTGAATTCCCTTCCACCAACAATGTATGCACCCGGCCAAACCAACCAAGCTGTTTTACATAAACACATGACTTTCATTTTTTGAGTAGATTTAAACGGAGAGTTTAGACGATCATCGCAATTTCACAGCGATGATCTCATCATTTGCAATTCACATTTGCTGCTATATGCTTTTATTTAATGGCAATTCACTGGCTTCATCTGTCCCATAAATCATCGCCTGTCTTGTTTTCCACCAAAACCCCTTTTGCCACCTTCTAGTTCACAGAACAACGAGGAATCTATCACGAGGATGAGCTTAAAAACTTACCAGTACAAGATTCCGCATGACAGCAAGGATAAGAAAGGGATAAGTAACAAATGTAACAAAATGGCTACTCGGGTACGAGCTCGCTATTTTTTTGAAGTCAGTAATTTGGACCTAAACACCACCTCCCTTTGAGCCCCATGGGAAGTACCATGGAGCTCAAAAATCCTGGCTCGACGAAATGGCGATCAGCGAAAGGGAGTTGAAATTCTAGAGGATGCTCCCAAAAGAGCGAACATTATCTGATCCTCAAAACTTGCTGCGCTGAAACAGTCACACAGTGGCTATACATATAGCCCAATTTTCGGCAAATTTAAAATGGCAGTTATTTCGTTCTCATTCACTTACGAATTATGTCTTAGATGAACTACTTTCTTTAATTGTTTCCTCTATTCTAAATAATATTTCCTGATCTCGGTAAAACTGGCTTTATTGTGCAGAAACTGCAGACTGGAGCACCATCATCACGTAGTCCGCCTTCTAATGCCAACTGCTGTCGTCTTGATGACATAATCCGCCGGTTCTAAGAAAGCTAAAATTATGTGTGAAGATGAGAAAAACAACAAAATCCGCTTTGTTCGCTTTTTCGTCATCTTATCTTATTGCCTATGCTGAATGGGGAAAGCTTGCTCACATAGCATCCTTTTGTGGTCTTTGATTCCCGGTGCTACAGTACCTACAGTATAAAGATGAGCGAACATGTTGAACGACGAAGTGACAATAAGGGTAATTGGTTTGGTCTCGCACCCTCGCTCTCAACAGCTCATGAGAGCCCGATGACCAGTGATGAGCTGATAGAGCTCCATCTGACCGTTGAATGACTGCTGTGTGGTCCGAATCACTACCGCTCTCTGCAGTTTCGTTCAGTCTAAATGAGACTTTCTGGAGAAAACCTATCAAAGCGTAGATGTTAGGGGCAGCAAAACTTTCATAGTGCTAATCGAAAATTCACATGTGGTAGTCAGATGGGTCGTCGAAATCGAACTTTCGTCTCCTACTTTCTGTTCACTTCGACTAGATCCTGAGATATTCACAGAAGGCTGAAGAGATTGATCATTCATAGGCAACGAATTCCGTTTTGTGAACGCTTTGAGACTGTTTCTTCTTACCTGAAACCTGAGTCAAAACTATTTCAGAGGGTGCTTGCGTGAAAGTATATAGGGGAGGTCTTGCAAAATAATTTTTTGGAGGGCTTTATTGTGTAATAGGTGAAAGTTTCGGAGGTTTGCTCGCATTTATGATATTTCCTTAGATGAATTCGTCCATCAGGCTTAGGTTTCCGAGGTCGGGCACTGAAGGCATAAGGGATGGCCATTACAGCATCTGTTGATGTCTAAAAAGAAATCCGGTCAAATGCAGAAATCAAAAATTCTCTGAGGCGCTGCAAGACATGAGTTGCCTGACGGCTACAATAAACAAGTGGCAAGTGCCTTTTTCATATAGAGCTCCCCACTTATTCTCTTTGTTTTCAGACGCCTCGAACAAGTGCTCCAT
Organism: Haemonchus placei; assembly: GCA_900617895.1. Classification (NCBI taxonomy): domain Eukaryota; kingdom Metazoa; phylum Nematoda; class Chromadorea; order Rhabditida; family Trichostrongylidae; genus Haemonchus; species Haemonchus placei. Next base: position 16,736 of record UZAF01018107.1, on the reverse strand, counting down.
GTGCACCCGGAAAAGTACCAACATCCGGATCGGTATGGTCGGCGTTCCCGATATGGCACCCCGACCAGCAGGACCCGAAGCGCTAGCGTCGAATGCGCACTGTGGGTTTTTCCAGTAATCTCTCTCTAAACAATAGTTGTTTTGGGCGAGCCTGTTTGACCAGACCAGGGGTATTCTGAAGAACACAACTTGTGGAATTGGCAGAAAGTAACAAATTCGTTTCAATAATGTATATGGAATTGATGAAATTCACGATTGGCTGCAGTGATTTCATATCGTCTGGGTAGATTGGATTCAAAAATCGTCGCTTTTGGGCATATGGCCATCTCTTTATGAACCCAGCGGCACTGTTTCCATGACAATCTAGATAAATCTCTTGTGGAATGTGGCTGTGCTTACTGGATGTGGGAATTCGTCTCCAAACAGGGGAAGGGTTTTTTCGGCGGTACCGCTTGATTGAAAACATGAACACACCTCAAGTAGCGAGTTGCAATGTTGTGGTGACAGTCCACAATAAGGCGTCATAAAAAAAACCTGTTGGTGGGTCAGATAGGAGTACATCTACTTCCCCACCCTTAGCAAATACTTTAACACCAGCCTGTGATCCCTTTTCGAACAATTTTACCAGAAAAATGGGAACGTATAATAGCCGGGAACGTATCCATCGCTTTCATGAAGTCGAGCATTAATCTTACTGTTCATGGCTTTTCAGGGCTGCAGCCAAACTTCCGCTGGCCTAGTCAGCCTTTTTTGATAACGTTCCACTTCCAGATTTTGTTGATTTGGGCGCTCGAGTAGCTCATGAGAGTAATATGTTCGTGCGACCTTTAGAAATGCATACCTTCGATCTTTGTCAAACGGGTTCCCCAAAAGGCAGCTCTTTTGCCTTCTGGTCCAACGCCCAATTTCGTTCAGCGCGGATATACGGCCTCGTTGACCCGCAGGTGTCTCCGAAAGATGGCGTTTGCCATTTGCCGTTTCCGGACCTTGTGAAGCAGTGAATTATTGGGCGAAATCCGTATAATTCCAGACCTGCTGCGCCCATATTTTGCCGTAAATTTGTAGGCTTCTCAAGTGATTTGGAAAATCTCGAACAGGTGGTTGCAAATCGTTGTCATGCACCCCGTAAATATGTGAATTGCTCACTGACGCCAGCTGACCCAGTGCTATGGCAATCTGTGGGCGGATGCGTCAGTGGTGTTGAACCAATCCCGATGTTGAACCAGATCTCACTACGATTTGGAACTCTTCCTCCGATGTCTGGCATTCATCTCGACATCATTTTCGAAAATCCATTAGCAGCTACAAATTAATGCGTCCGATGTCATCCACAGACAGGCCATGGTAATGACATATTTTAATGAACTGTCAGCCTATTTCCCTTTTCCTAGTTTCTGTCAAATTTTAGGGCTCTGGTTTTTTGATGTTCTAGCTTTCCTTTAAGTCTTTCATTTCAATTTTCATTCTCGGTTTTACTTTTACTTACCTTGCCACCACTGACCACTCAGCCTCTTTCCCACTCTTCTAATTTGTCTTTACAACTTATATTTTTTGAACAGCATGGAATGGCTATAAGGAAGCGGTATGAAAGATTTCTTCAGTATTGTCGGTCCATTACTCTGGCCTTGGTCGATCTTCCACATCCATTTATGAACACTTGAAATGGCTGTGACTATCATAATGCTGACCTTTCAAGTTTTTTTATGTCATCGGATTTTGAATGTCCCATGACAGCCTGTACCGTAGCCATGGAACGAAGCGAGGGCGAGTGAGCTTCATCCTNTACCTTGCCACCACTGACCACTCAGCTTCTTTCCCACTCTTCTAATTTGTCTTTACAACTTATATTTTTTGAACAGCAAGGAATGGCTATAAGGAAGCGGTATGAAAGATTTCTTCAGTATTGTCGGTCCATTACTCTGGCCTTGGTCGATCTTCCACATCCACTTATGACCATTTGAAATGGCTGTGACTATCATAATGCTGACCTTTCAAGATTTTTTATGTCATCGGATTTTGAATGCCCCATGACAGCCTGTACCGTAGCCATGGAACGAAGCGAGGGCGAGTGAGCTTCATCCTCGGCACGTTCAGGGGTTACAGTATATCTCTCACTCCTCACCTTTAAGTAAGTAACCACCGGGAACAATGGATGCTTCGTGAAACTGAAAGCACCCTGAAATACTCGTTGAACTTTTTTGAGTCCCAACTGAATGAATCGTTTGTGGGGATAACGCCTAGGGGACATAGGCCAACAGATTTGTGGCTTCTGATTCTTCTGGCTTCTTTTCTGAAGGAAAACCATACTCTTAACAAAAGCCTTTCTCTTGATCGACAATGAATGGATACCCTCGAACTCTTGAGAGGCACAGTTCACGATAGAAATGGTTTCTGAGATTTCCCCACAGGATGAACTCGGGGCCCCCGCGTACACCATATCTGGCACTATTAGGTCGGAAAACGACCTAGTTAGGGAGTTGTAAAGGCTCAAAGACTGGCCCGTGTGAATCCGAACGAGTTTCACCTGCGTTGTAGAGGCTGCACCGATCACAAGGGAACCCATGTAGGAAGTTCAAACAATTTGTCATGACCCATAGCGACAGTGAAAGACAGTTCTGTACAGTTCTGGTCTAATGTAGTCAGCTCATTGTGCGATTGCAATAACTGAAATCTCTGAATACCTCTTCCATATTATTTCCGTCATGGCAATCTCGTATTTCCCCTACTTTTGAGGGGCTATTTTTTCTCGAAATCGGCGAATTCTATGCTTTCTTCACTACCGATGAACTATTCCCAATCTATACTTTGGCTTTTCGAATAAAAACGGGAACCACAAAATTATCGTGAATTGTGCCTTTAATTTATTACTATGCCATGGAGTTGATTGATTACAGGAAGTGGATACTCATTACCCACCCTGAGTAACGAGAAATACTGTCCAATGCATGCTCCACCTTCTGGGTGGTGCTGACGCTCATAGTTAGTCGATGACTGTGTAGGCAACGAAAAGTTCTCGCTGGACTTCCTTCGCTTCTCCATTATCGTTGTCCCTTTCGCGTCGAACCTGTTCAAGGTAATGATCTCATCGTTTACTCAGCCTCTTGGATTAGAACGAACGTCCCATTCGCATTCTATATGAATGAGTAGCTTCGAAAAAAATTGGGGGCGAACTTCTCGGTCTTTGGAGCCCTGATATTCAAAACTACTCCCATCGCGGAGTTAATCACTTTTTCCATTGCCCACGCATCGCTCAAATTAATAGCTCGAATTTCTTTTCCTCGGTAAGGGAAGTGCTCATTTAATCCTGTCAGTCACTAGGCCGTTCCGAAGCGCAATTATGTTTTGTTCCGACAGGCTTTCCTTCATTTACAATTTCCTACTTTCGTGCACGATGCCTACGCCCTGACAGTGACATTTCTTCAACTGCTGCCATTCTAAATCCCAGGAAGTTTAGCGCCATCTTTTTTTTTAATCAACGTCATCCACGATAGAGCGAATTNATGATTGTCTACTGACCTGTTACAAAATCACATTGTAAGGATTTGTAGGAGAATTTTGTAAGAATCACCATCTGTGGTTCCTGAAAAATAAATATTTGTCATGATCATTTTGACTTGACGAGTGCTTACCACGTCTGGTTACCTCCTGAAACCTAGTGCATACTTCGATTCGCACGTTGAACCTGATAAGGTCGTGGTAAGTTATTCACATCGGTGCTATGACATTCTATTACGACGATACATTAGGTTCCTAAGCTATGGTTTCTACAATGTCGGTCTAAAGCGAGCGCAACATGCTTCACCTACTATATCCCTTTAATCCGGTGTGGTCTCATGATGAGTCGAGCTAAGTTGATGAAATCTGACATCTAAAAGTCTTGGGGCACTAATGAATCCCGTCTAAGGGATGCGCCCACGCATTCGACTTTCAATCAGAATCGTAGTGGCGTATTGATTACGTACGTAGCCTATTCAACGACTTGCGGTGGCCAGCCGATGTACAAGTCAGTGCTTTGATCCTCCCAGACGAGTTGGACACCACTTGATCGACCCCGGAGGGATGGAAGGCTTGGTTGGCCTGGGCGGATGTCTATCCGGGAACCAAACCCGAGATCATGCGTCTGTGATGGTGTGCCACTTGCCACTACACCGCCTCCGCCCATGAGCTACTTAATATCATCAAATGGACCTACATTTTTTCGTTCTTCTGTTGTTCATGTTCTATAATTGAAGTCATTGAGAATTCATATCGATTCCGACTCAAATCAGTGCCTACAGAAGACATAAATCTCTGCCTAGACGGGAGTATATTTCTTAGAGTCGGAAAGGGGAGGGGTAAGTTCGCTTGCCACTTGCTGGTGCACCCTTTTCGGACTTTCCAAGTGATCCCCCTCAGAAATCTTGGGAAGCTCTTCGTACTGCGGTGGAATTTAGTGGTTCTCTGCTGGCGAAGCATTTATATTTGCCATAACACATCGTTGAATCGGATTAGTCTCCTGGCTTGTCCGACGGCGTCTGATGGTCGCATTAAGGGAAAGAACTTCATTTCAGGAAAGGGCATTCATTAAGGTTCCTTGATCCGTCCCCATGTCTCGCTTGTGCCCACCGTCCCTCTCTGATTATTTTCTGAGCTAGAATCGCAAGTAACGTAGAGATTTTGCTGAAGCTGCTAAAAAGTCAAAGTTGCTACTGGTAATGTGTTAGTAAGAATAGGGCTACAAGGAAATTGGAGGCAAGAGATGAATCGAGCGTAGCGAAAGGATACGGAGTTTTCAGTTTGGCGCGCCACTGGGACGATCGTAGGGATGCAGTCACTTGTTCGAAAAGTCACATTCTCAGGACTGATTACGTGATGCTTGGCTCAACCAAAGGCAATACCAAAAATTGACCGATGCCTAATTTTATTCGTTGCTTCATTGAACAGTCATGCATTCATCTTCGTCGTAGATTCGAAATCGGAACCATTGCTGCGTTCTGGGAGGGTTCAATATCCGGTAGTTTTACATAGGGAAAACAAAGGTGGGGAAGGTTAGAGAGGGTGGATTTATTCTGGCGAAAAAACCTCCCTAGATTTCGCTGCTCTCTTCCCGGGGCTCCACTTTCTTCAGTTCCGTCGGCAAAACGCTTTTGGTGGCTTCTGCTTCTCCAATACGAATTCCATCGATGTGTCCGCCGTTCTTTTGGCAGAATTTGACCAAGCGCCATCTTGTCACAGAATCACATTTCTAAGCCTCCTCCACGGCGTGTAGATCTCCTTTCAGAAGCGAGGTGACACATTGTATCGAAGATTGCGATTACACCCTCCCATTGCTGGGTATTAGTAGTGCCATTAAACGCTCGAAAGAAAATTCACAACATGAATTTTTTTGTATTCTCTGTTTCCCTTTTAATATTTTGCTAACCATGGGCAAGACTTGGATTGGGGGACACTGTGGGCACTAGCACTTCCCACAGGCTGAGAGGACGGTCCGGCGAGCACTGTCGGTACGAGTCGTTCAATATTCCAATTCAATTTAAAAATATTCTCTTCAATTACATCCAATTTATGCCTACTCCCTTGGGAATTGTGCATCGTTCGAATTTTCCAGCGCCAATTGATGGCTGCAATCCCTTTAAACCCCGGTGCCGTGGTCGCTCCGTAATCCCGTTGGGCATTGTTTTCTATACCCATATCGCCCCATTCTTGCATATCGACTCTTGTGTTATTCACCTGAGCCGGGAGAAATAAATTATTCCTCTCCTTGCTATGCCCATTTTACATTCCCGTGTTTTTGTTTTTGATTCATCATTACTGGCTTTCATCATTTCTTATGTTCTTTTCCCCGCCCGAGCCATTTTGGCGAATGACATTCGCTCTCCTGAAATCCCCTTTAGCGGACATTCGGTGGACATCTAGTCCGTTTTAAATCGAATTTTCTGTCAATAATTCTTCTGACACCGACATGCACCCTCCCCGTTGCTACCCCACCGTTTTCTATGACACCGACACTTTTTATCTTTAATAGCTTGACCATATCAACGAGGTAAACCCATACAAAACAGAGCCTTTTAAAGCTTTACAAAATAGAGCCTTTTTAACAATACAGCTGTCCATGAAGCCAATAAGCTCAGGTATCATTTGAGCTATTCATGTTCATAGATACTTTCTGGCCAGCCTATGAAAGCGACACTAAAAGAAGTCAGAGCATCGTTTTTTTGTCCATCTGTTCGGGTGGTTTACTGTTTCCCAAGTTCTACCAAAGCTCCTATCTTAGTGAATCGGCAAGCCTTGTATGCGTCTGGCTTTGAAAGGGATGTATTTTTTGGATTCGGCAATTTCAGCTTGAGTGGGTGTGATTCATGCTTTTCAATCTACTCGAAACTAAGGACATAATTCAACATGGGAGAGCTCTTGCAAAGAAAGGCTTCATCGTTCAGTCCCAATTCAATTATGGAAGTAAGCGGAAAACAGAATACAGGAGATGTCGCAGATCAAAGAACTTTGGCCGAATAATTAGTTTTGCTCTCTTCTTTTTTGATGTCCTCAATAGACCACTAGTGAACAGCCAGTTTCCTAAAATTTTTACTTGATGCTTCTTTACTTTACTTGCTTCTATAGACTTTAGATATTACTATCTTCTTTGGGCGAGGGCGGTGCAGTGGCACGTGGCGCACTATCATACACGCATGGCCGGCTTGGTACTCGCTTCAGTTAACGAAACTTTCTATGCCTTTGGGGTCTGTTACTTGGTACCGATTCCGTCTGGGAGGATAAAAGCACTTGTACATTCGCTTACCACCGCACGTCATTTTGTCGGCCAAACATGCATTCAGTACGCCTCTACAATTCCGAATGGAAGTCAAATGTACGTGAGCATGCCAAAACGGGATTGATCAACGCCAAAAACCTGATCCTTTCTTTGTTGTCTTATCTGAAAACAGATAAAGGATCAATTTGGGCAGAGGGACCATTAAGCCGATTATGGGACAACCTCTCGTAAAGCATGTAGATAAGATTTCTCAGATGCCATTTTCTCGGGTTCCTCTGTCTGTATAGGTCTTTCTGTCACGAACTCCACAACGAACCTTGTAGGG
>UZAF01018106.1:0-26105 GCA_900617895.1 Haemonchus placei | reverse complement strand
TTTTTAAGGAGAATCATTTTGCAGTTTTAATTTCCATTTTCGTAAACAGCATTCAGAACTCTATCGATTTGTCTGGGTCTGAATTCAAAGTTCCAAGATAAGTAGACTACCCCTCCCTGGTAAGTGATGAAGATGACTCCATTTATGGAGAGCAATTTTTTAAAGTCGCGAACGCCTTTGAATAGGGTAGTGAATTTTCGACCTTAGCCCCGCCCACCATGAAGGTCTGACCATTCTTCCTCCAACAGCGTTTATGCGCTTTTCCCGGGCTCTGAAACGTTTGTGTACAAAATAATGAGTCATGGTTCTTAGCCGCGCCCACTTCAGTGCAAACTCCGCCCATTGTAGGGATTCGACCAAACCCCTTCTACAACCTCTAATTTTTTGTGTTTTCGACTGTTTTTGAACAGAGCTGTGAATTGTTGATCTTGGCTACATCCACTTTACCCTTCTGAAATTTTACCGTATTCCTCCTACGATCTTTAATCACTTCTTTTAGAGTCGAAGTAATTCAATGATCTCGAGCCAACGGTTTTTATGATCATATCCACTTTTTGAAATCGGCTAAGGTGTTCACCCATGAAAATAAAAGAAACAGAAAATATTGGCATGAATGAAAACAATATGAAAAAGTATTTTTGGCACACTGTCGCGAACAAAGAAAAATGTTTGCGACTCATACTTACGAGTCTATTTTGGGCTTATCTTCGGCTTGCTCTCTTTCCCAATTACGTGTTGAACGCCATAATTTCAAAGTCTGCCTTCCGTGAGCGTAGCAATCTTGTAATTATCTTTTACTTTCCATATGTCTCATTGACGTCTAGACCATTGAAAAAACATAGCATTTCGCTCTGATCACAGACCACATCACAGCTTCTGTCATTTTACTTACTGGTCGCAATCACATGCTGTAGGGAGTGGCTAACAAGATGCTGAGAGCAGTGTCGACTTCATCGTTTGCGTTCCTTGAAATGACATGACTTTTCACTGAACTCTTTTACAATGAATCACTTCTTTAGACCTCCAGAAAGAAGATCAATTACCACCTGCTCTGAAATTCATTCTACTCGCAAAGGATAATGGTAAAAGCATTAAATTTCTGCGCCATTGCTCCAGTTCTCTCGAAGTCACTCCAGACCATTGATAAACCTTCTCCGAAGCTCTTCTCCGACGACAGTAGTGGCGAAGGTTCTTTCAGTAGTAGCGTATAGCCAAATACCCACTCACCGTTTCCCATGATGTTTTTACGCGCAAATCGTAAACTTTTATTCTTGTGCTAAGGGCCAGACAAGTAGCTTCCTTGTAGTCGTCCCCCATTAGATGCCCATTTAATCGTATGGATCGTATGGAACACAGATTGGTCATTCTTGAGATCAATAAATTCATTTGAGCATAGTCTTGGCTGACAGCTCAAGAAGAGTCCGACACAGTTTGAACTATTCTACTGTAGCCCTGAGCGGTTAAAAGTAGGGCGACCCATGTCTTGCGAATATTTCAATACATGTATGTGAATAGCCTAGCTGGCGAACGATTTCTCAGCTTAAACCATCAACGGGTGGTTCCCTTACCTGTGACTGCTCTTTCTACGAAAGTCCTTAAACGCAAAGAGGCACGGTGACAGAACAATAACGAAGGAATCCGCAGTAATTGGCAAGGTTATCGGAGTTCCAATTAGCCTTAAAGTCCACATATTTTTGTTATGAATTAAAAACATTCGATTCGGAAAAGTTTTATCGGTTGAAACATTCTTATTCATCTAGCACAAATGTGGTCTCTCACAGTGAGCTGACAAGAAGGCTTTCATAGCGAAGCAATCTTTCCATATACATATAAAGCGCTAACTTTGGGTGTCTGTTCGTTTGGGACGGAACATTCGCCCGTTTAGAGATGCACGCGGCAAGATTCTTGGTGATTTGTCTTCTTCAGCGTCTATCATTGGGGCACAAATTTGAAGTAGAGTATATTAGTAGGATCAGGTTATTCTATTGACCACTACACTTTTTAAGCCGTGTTGGACCGTGTAGTCCACATGAAGCTACAGCTGTATTTTTTTGTTTTGTTCACCTATACTAACAAAGCCAACATAAGCATAAACATGCATTAGTAGCAAGACAAAAATCAATTATGAAGCACAATTTTTGTGTGATTTATTGAAACAACCAATGCAAAAGTAACGGTGACATTAACTGCAACGAGAATTAACTTTTCTCATGTGGAATAAAGCATATACGTGGTTGGCTGGGATTTGAACGCCACTTCGAGCACCTTCTTCTTGTTTTATTTTGAGGACCTTTTACTTCCCCCGAATTACGCCTCCTTGACGGGGTGGAAATAGACAAAGTATGGCCGTCTGTCAATAGTGACTTAACACTAATTTTCTTGAAACTGATGAACTCGATTTTATTTGTCTTGTCATGTCCTTGCATGCTGTGTCCATGCATGTCCAGCTCCCACGCATTGACAATGGTGGTTTGAGCGATCAAATGAAAGAAAATCCATTTTCACTATCTGCACGTCTTCTTACGAACGGGGTATACAAGGCCCGATTGTTCAACAAAATTTCTTCCAGAGCTGTCATATTTCTTCGTGGAAATCAACAGAGTATTGCACTTGCACATACTCTCACTTTAATACCGCAATTCGTTTTTGGTTTTGTGTAGCGAGAATTTCACCCTTTTTCAGCTTTCTATCCTTGATCATTTTTGAAAGACCTTTACGGTTTCTCCTCAATGCTCATACCAGGTCAGTCTTCTTTGATAGCAACTCCGGTCAGCCTTACACTTGAATGAAAGTTGCCCGTGCACAAGATTTTCCCTTGTCCAAAAACTTCAATGAATTCAAGAATCATCAAGTCTGCTATCTGACCACTTCTGTGAGAATCTTTTCCGGCATGGATTTCGATTTTTAAATTATATCCACCTTCCGTACTAGATTTGAATACTTTAATACCGTACCTGTGCTTTCTCGAAGGGATATATTGCCTGAAGTGAGTTATTCCCCTGAAAGGAAATAGTAATCCATCGATACAAACGTTTTGCGGCTTTATAGTACATCATGCATCGTTCTTTAACAACTTCGAAAATTGGAGTAATTTAAAAGATAGTTGTATTGGCATTTCCACAGTTATCGACCAGATGCGAAACTCGTAGAAGCTACTCGTGAAATTCTGTAATTCTGGCCATGATTTAGCTCATAACTGATTGACCACCGATGCCAGCTCTTTGCACCAATCGTCTCTCAATGTGGTCATTTTCATCAAACCCGTCTAAAGGCACATTCCATAAAACTTATAGATTTCTATGCTGTCGGTTTCCAACGAATGTTTCTCCGACTGCGTCTGCATTGCCATACCTGTTGGTTACTGCTGCAATCATGTTCATAATATTGTTGTCCAAGAATTAACTAAAGTAATCGATTGGTCTTTCACAGCTAAAGACAACATCATATACGCCGTAGTACTCACCGAAAAAGAATCTATAGCATTCTTCTGTTCAACTTGACCAAGAATCAACACTGCCTTCATTCTCCGATCTTTTGGTCATTCAGATTCTGTTCCTTATGTTGCAAGAAACACAGAGGCTGCACTATCCTAAACTCCTGCCTGCTCCTCATCAGAACCGATCAGTAGGTGATTAAAATTCTAATTCTTCATACCATCATCGTTAGCCATACCCTGAATTTGTAAATTCAGATAAAACAGAAAAATCTCCAGTCTAAAATTCAAAAAATGGTCGCGCTTCACCATGTAGTATACATATGCGCTGCAACCGTGGATGGACGGAGACCGCGCCGGTCCCCCGCGGTGTTTTTCCCGCCAAAACCTAGGGTCCAATGATGAAATCCAGAGTCGTTCAAATCGCCACGAATTTCGCCGCCAAAAATTGTCGCGTGCATCTTCAAACGGGGGCTTGCACATGATTTTGCTCAAAAAGTCCCTTCACCGGGAAAATGGGCAGAGATTAGGAATGGGCTAAAAAATCGGGCGGGGAATACTCATCTGCAGTCAGCAGAGCTTCAACCTATTTGTCTTAAAGGCACGGTTCACGATAAAAATGGTTTCTCAGTTCTGTCCCTAGGAATACCCAGTGGCCCCCAAGGGTGACAGGAATTACGCTGTCGGGTGTAAACGGCTAGGGCACAGTGGGAGCCCCGTTACCGGATCACCCGAACTTCCCGCCCTCGATCGATTTCACTTCAGACGAGTGTTGAGGCGATACAGAGAGCAATATCCGGTCTAGGACCCACACACAATCAGCTGATCGCCGAGTGTTGAGGCGATAATCTTCTCTCATTTATCTATTCCCTGTTATTCTTTTTGCTGCTGCGATCCCTAATCAAATTTTCTACCTCAAAAGGCTGAGAAAGTTTGCTATTTTTGCTGTTACTTGGGTTTTTTTTGCTAAGTTTGCTTATGAGTGAATGAATTTTTGCCCATCGTAGTCAGTCACTCGCACCAGGACCCATACGTACGCACTGACACACGTTGTATAGCTCGCCCAAACGCCCTATTCTTTCTCATTTTTCTGGTCCTATTCTCGTCCGGCCCCCTTTCAACGATTTTTTGAGGCCTTTTTTCACTTGGGAAGCACCTATTCACGCAGTTTCTTCGTCTTCATCGCCCTATTTTTCATCTTATCTCCCAATTTTCGTCATAATCTGGATTACCCAAAATCATCGCGAACTGTGCCTTTAACTCATGATCCACTAGCCAGTTCTTAAGGGACGGAACCCTTAGCGAAAAGTCACCTCTATTTGGCATGTTCTTTGTTGTGACGCACGCGTTAGTGTGCAGAGGCCATCATAAGTTTAGCTGTTAAGTAGTGCGAAAAGAGATACACACATACATATATTCTGATCGCGTTCACCTTACTTGCTTAGATAAAGCTAGAGATTGGAAACATCAAATAGCAACCTTTTGAGGACTGATGATGGATTGGGCGATATGCTGCGGTTAATGCTTTCACAGCACTTTAAGGAAATTAGTTGAGAAGATTCAAGCAGCTCTCCACAATTCTTTTGCAATCATTCGACCCATTTTGGTCAATGAACATCACCTCAGCAGCAAGAGCTACCGCTACCCCTGAAGACCTCGTCGGAGGGATGACTCTGGGAAAATATCCCTATATCCTGTCGACATACTCAGCGTCGGCTAAGCTTGGGATGTAGAAAACGCTCTTGGGACCGGACCTTGGCCATGCCATGCTCATCACCTGACAAAGCAATGGCAATCCTCGGATAACTGTGTGCCTCAACTTGCACCACTTTTCGTCGAGCATTGTAAACATTCCATAATTAGTCGGAGACGGCCACGTACTTATGAGACATATACATGCAATACGTCAAATAATTATAGTTTTGTATAGAAATTCGTGAGAACTTGCCTAGAGAGTTATTCTCAAAACACTGTCCAGAGCACAAAAAATTGTTATTTATGACAGGGAGCTTGTGTACTATTCAAAGGTTTTAAGTTGGTTCGTGGCGCTTTTTCTCGCTGTTTTTGTGAGGAGGTATTTTGATCAATGTCGCACTATTATATTTCCACTGAACAAAATTATTTATTCAAAAAATAAAAAAACTTTGTCACCAGCTTGACGAAGAACCTTCATGTTTGCCAACTACCAGAAAAGGTGTCGTCCGTACCCCCGCAAAGGTTTTGACCAGTTTTTCGTCGGTGTGAGACTATGCTTCAACGATGATCATCTTGAGCTTACGGACGCTTTTAAAGTGAACACAACCAGAAAGAATACTACAACTAAGTAGCCAGGAAGAACCATCTTCATTTCTTCAACATTCTTTTTTTTTCAGAGAAAAGCTTCTTTTGTGGTCGTGGCGATAGTCCCTCGACCGCGGATACCCAGATTCTCTTCTATAACCGACCCATTTTCTCTCGTGAATTTTCTGAGAATATCTTTCTATACGAGCCCTCACGAAACTTGTAGGAGGAGCTACAACTAGACGATGATAGTACGCGAACCAAAGTTGTTGTGGCACATACATTACAAAAAAATGAATATTAAGGTAATAGAACAAACCAACTTCAGAAACGTGTTTACCACAGATCGCTTTTTGAGAGAGTACGTTGAAACTTTAAGTCTCCTGCTTCCATTCAAGCCTAGAGACAACAAGGGATAGTGTCGTCGGTGGCGCGAAGCTAGGATGCATCGCCGTGATCTCAAGCTTCTCGCAACACCTTCCCGAGACTATTCAAGTTTTTGTGTGGTCTAGCCCATGCTTTTGCACCTGTTTCACCGTGAATATCTTTTTGTCGTTAGACAGAGTTCCCCTACGGTATAGCAGCTGTTGTAAGCCGTCCTCATTAAACTCTTTGTGGTTTGCTCAATCATAAAATGCTATCCGAACGTATGGAGTCTGAGTTGTGTACTTGATCTTTTACGATTCTGCTAGAGGACCTTGAGAGGTAAACACTCCTTCAATTATTTCGCGCAGAGCGAGTTTCGCTGTGGTGCACACCTTTGCCCTGTTTTCTCAGCACTCCTCCTCAATGTAACTGAGCCTCTTAACTCTCTCTACTTCTCTGATCTATGTTTGATCGTAACTCTGCAAAGCATCTGGTGATTCAATTTACCAGCGTATTGTAACAGCTGTCTGGAGATGTCGCGCGCGACGCCCCTCTCATCGCGGCGCGACCATTTCGTTCCTAACGCACCACACCCTACGTTACGAAATGCAAAGAAATAATGAAATGTTGAAAACAGAGAAGGAATTCCAATGAGCGCCGCGCTTGTTTACTACAGTTTCATCATCAGTACAACTTGTTCACTGTTGATGGAAAACGATTGAACGAATTCGTCAGAAATGCATGTTTGCAGTAAAGCTTTCTGCTAGATTCTCTACTGGATGTTGTAAATCACTTTCCTGAAATTTGGGTTCCGTTTGAATTCATGAAATCCTGAATCAAATTCAAACAAACAACTCTGTACCTCAATAGACCCTTAACGAAGGGTCTGTGCCCTTCTTCAATGTGGATGCCCTTCTTCATTGAATTCAAAATTAACGAATTTGACGTGAAAATGTACATCTTGTATGGAAAGCTTCTGTTTTTCTCCCATCCACAAACGTTTCTTGCCAGCTCAACACCTTGAAATCTAATTCTATTGGTTAACAATAAGTTCGGTATCGGAGCTTTATTGATTCTCGTCCACTCTTTCATTAGCTCAGGCAGTAGCAACTGTTCATTTGCTACTTATAACTTATCAGTGTTTTATTTCCATTTGATTTGTTGCCCGTTAGAGCTTAGCAATGCCTTCCCTCAATGAGAAGTTGGAATGGTGTCAAATGGAGCTACCATCAGCGTGATAGCATGTCAAACTTCGGAAGTGAGACATGAGGGAACGACCTATCCAGCTCACTGCCTAACATGGCAGATAGGCAAGTAATGGGCCGTTGAAGAGGCCCGAGAAGACGTCCTAGATGACCTTTTCCAGTGCCCTTTGAAAGCCGGTAGCAGGTAAGCCGGCAACAAGACGTTAAAGTAAAGCCCTCCTGCTCTGACGATTGTTGAAGTATCAGCTTTTATGCGAATGCTCTTTCCGGTTCCGGCTACTTTGACCAGAGGTCCTGCTCCTCTCTTTTTTGGATCTTGCTTTTCTACATAGCAGGTGATTACTTCGCTTTTTCTAGAGCCAACTGGGGATGAAATTACCGACGATGATTTTTATAAGAGTATTACCTCTCTGTAGCACCCTTCCAAGTCCAGTTTCGGTACTTCTCCCAGAGTCGATTCTTATTGTCACTATGAGTACATCCGCCACTATGACACTCACTATAAAACGCTCCCATCCCCCTTTTGCGTTGATTGTGTTGGTGCGTTGCTGGCAGATAGAGACATGGTTGGGCCACATTTTCCTAATCGCATACTTCACTTACTTAATTACTTACTTACTACTTACTTGTTGAGCTTTTGTGCGAATCAATGCTCATGGCCAAGTGAGTGTTGACGGTAACTTTTTCGCCTCTAACTCCTCTGCTGTCGCATTTTTCATGGAACAATTCTTCATGACCTCGAAAAAAAANATTACCATCTCTGTAGCACCTTTCCAGGTCCAGTTTCGGTACTTCTCCCAGAGTCGATTCTTATTGTCACTATGAGTACATCCGCCACTATGACACTCACTATAAAACGCTCCCATCCCCCTTTTGCGTTGATTGTGTTGGTGCGTTGCTGGCAGATAGAGACATGGTTGGGCCACATTTTCCTNATCGCATACTTCACTTACTTAATTACTTACTTACTACTTACTTGTTGAGCTTTTGTGCGAATCAATGCTCATGGCCAAGTGAGTGTTGACGGTAACTTTTTCGCCTCTAACTCCTCTGCTGTCGCATTTTTCATGGAACAATTCTTCATGACCTCGAAAAAAAAAGTCGTGCAGCAGGACATGCCCTCCATTTCCCTGAGCCTGATGACCTTGGCTTTCTGAGCTTGCATAATTGATCTCCGATATGCGCTTCCGATGCAAGCCTTCGTAATCACCATCCTAGCCCTCTTCCTTTTAGACAGCCTGCTAGTCCGGTCAAAATGGTCAAAAGTCTTGCACAGTTGTGGCGAGTTCGACTACCTTCCACCCTTTGAGCACAAGTTTTTTGCTGATGCGACTTATAGGATTACCAACTCAATCTGCAGACTCAACATATGTATCTGTGAGAAAACAGAAGACATCAATCGATCCAACACGACAGAATCAGTTCATACCATTTCTTGTCCTACCCGCCAGCTGGGGTCGTATCACCATCGGCCGTCTAGAGATCTTTCGAAGACATACACACATACACACATACACACATGCACAATCCTTAGGGAAGGAAATCCGTGCAATAGTTGTACATAGGAAATGTTATTCATGGTTCTTTCCGTAATGCCAAGAAAATTAACGTTCCAAGAGAAACACCATAGGTAAGGTATGTTAGAGTTTTTTAATGGATACGCGTAATACGTGGGCACCTCCCATTAGGGAACTGCACACAGTAAGTAGTTAACGAATGATGTCAACGATGTTGAATCTAGAAACTTTGTACTTATATCCGACACAGCCTACGAAACAGTCAAGGGAGCCCGCTCACATGCCAGGGAAATTATCGCTTCTTCTGAATTGAAATGATGTTAGCCGACGTGCAATTGATGAAGCTTAGGCATGCTCTAAATGGCTCTCTATTAAAATCTTGTAATCGTGATTTGATACATGGCTAGCACTGAAAAAAGCCATACAAACTCATTTTTGAGTATTTGAGGTAAGGTCTATCTATCTGCAAGTCACGAAACCTAACATTACTTAAACAACCTCCCATAAAATGCCTTCCGAATTGCCTGTATAGGAGTAGAATTCTGGAGCGCATCCCAGAAAAAAGTCCCCTACCTGGACTGATTACCGCTAAATGGCTCTCTGCTAGAATCTAAAGGCATACTTTCTTTTACATGCATTGCAATCGTTTCATAAAGAGTCAGATAGGCGACTGACTGAAGAATCAGCAAAAGTGACTCAATGGAGCAGCTCTCTACCCTAAGGAAGACAACAAGACACCAATTTTTCACTTGCCTATAAGTTCTAGCTTGCCGAATCCTTAGCAAAACTGTACCCAAAAAAGGATGTTACTCATGGTCAACGCCTCTGCGCCTTTGTAATAATCGTATTTTCTCTTTAATTGTCCTTGAATAGCTTGAACTTCACGTTGTTCCTCGTTCTTTTTGATTCTATTAGTTAAACAGAATCTATTAGTTACTCAGAACTCCCTGTTGAAAGCCAATTAAAATCAAAGGTTTTTCTCCAACAGTTCGTTCATCACGTGTTGATTGCGTTTGAGGAATTAATAGAATTTATTCAACCTCTTTTTCAATTTCCCAAAGGGTTCCTTCATTAGGTTCTGTATCTCATGAGTAAATAACAACTAGCTCCGCCTCTTGCAACACAATCGGCATATAATAACTCCTATATGATTACTGTATTTCGTTTGTTGTAGCCTTCTACATTTCAAAGACTACCAGAGCGAAGTCACTTCGTTTTGGTCCCCCTCTGTGGGTCCTGTTGCCTACTTCCACAAACTGATCATGCTCCTCATAGTCTTGGCATTTGATTTATTGCCCTCCCTCTCAGCTGTTTATTACTCAACATACCCGAGACACTCTGTGTTTTCACGCATTACTGAATTTACTGATTAGTTACTGTTGAAAAATAATAAGCTTGTTCTAGTGAAAGCTGTTGGAGCTTTGAATGGGTCATGATGAGGCCGGAATCCTGGTCATGGTTTTCACCATTATTTTCTGTCTGGCTCAGATCGTTTTAGCCTTGAGTGGTATTTTTGGGCACTCGGTGATACTCTTCGCTACCTATAAGGCGAAGGAGATTCAGACTAAATACGGTATGTTTCTTTCTACTCTTGCTATTGCCTTTTCTCCCACGCAAGAAGTGGCTTACGTTTACCTAGCTAACACTGTAAGACATATTGGCAGATGACGTAATTAAGGGTAGAGGATAAAGTGTTCGGTGTTGACCAGCCCTATATTTGAGATGCGCTCCACGTTCGATTCATTCAAAACTGTAGGCGTGTATCGCCTATACAATGAATTGCAGTGGACTGCCAATGAACGAGTCAGGGCTTCCGTACTCCCAAGCGATCATTCCATTTAAGCTCCCGGAGGAATGGATGGCTTGGTTGGTTTAGGCAAATTCAGGTTCTCGAAATACGATCACCTCTGGGTGAGGCATACAGTAAATACAATCTTCATTTATCGCACCATCGCACCATCGCATTGCATTCAATTTCCATTCAGAATCGTAGTGGGGTTTTGAATGCCTATTTATAGGCTATACAGTGACTTGTGTTGGCCACGTATAGCCGATGTGCTAGTCAGTGCTTTCATCCTCTTAGAAAAGTCTGGTCCTATTTAACCGACCAAGGAAAGATAGAAGGCTTGATTGGTCTGGTCGAGTTCCGATTCCGTCTTAAGCCTTGGATCTTGTGCGAATGAAGGACGGTTCACCTTGAAAAGTTCACCTCTACCCGTTGACTTCCTAAAGCTAATGCACAATCGAAAACACTACCCACATTTCTGAGAGTGGGAGATGATAAGATGAGCGTGACGAATTCCAAACTATTTAGATCAGTGCAGGAAACTTCACCCTTTTGATTCTGAACATGAATCCGTGCGTGTATTAGGACTTCCTGTTGTACAGCCCCTCAGTAAATTTCAAATTCTTCGTCATGGAGTCACAAGCATTCACCTCTAAGAAAGACCCATCAAGAAATCCTCTAGCATCTGCACGTTTCCTTGTATATAGCATTACTCGGTTTCATGCTAACTTAGGTGCCGACAATAATCAACTCCTCCTCATTTCAGGGTTGCTTCTCGTACAACTTTCTGTGGCGCATATAATCTGTATCCTTGGACAATTGGTGAATACAGCATTTCTAGGTATACATTTTCTATTTACCATGCAATTGTGACCACGTTCTAGCTATGAAGCTCGCCATCCATTGCTGCGTTCATTCTACATATGTTGTAAACCACTAGTTCATATCTATCTTCACGGAAATCGATCCCATCAAAATAGACTTAAATCGCTTGCTCTAATCATCTTCGAGACCTTCCGCTTTTGTCGCCAAATTGAAGATCTATCCATGTCAAATTTCCAGACATATTAGCCGCCTATCGCCGGCATTTCTCCTTCGACACTTCCTGACAACTTTGCTGCTTTTCTCATCCTACAAAGCACTGCGGAAACAAATAATAGCTGATCAGTTCGCCCTACTCCCGCAACGATCATGCTAACTGAAACATCAAATTCCCACCCTCTATCATTGTCAAGCTCTTGGGCTGTGAGGAAAGATTTGCCGTTTCCGCGCACGCGCCATATGAATTCCAATTCTGGCGGCTTTCGAATTAGTCCAATCGACGTATTGTGCTCGTTAGGTTAGCCAAAAACTGCTCTTTCTGTCAGAGTAATTTTCTCAGACTTCGTAAGGTTTTCGAAATCTTCGAGACGTTTTCTTCCTTAATGGAGAGGTTTTTCGAACGGTTTCGTTTAATGGGTTCAAGCTTGGTTGAACTATGAGGGAGACAGCAACAAACATCAACGTTGCACTGCATCGGAGCGAAAGGCATCATCTTTACTTTCCAGAAGTTTAGAAATGGAGACGAGTAACTGGAAGGCCAAGAGCGAGTTGGTCGACCATCGTTATTTGATCATGATGGTTCGCAAAGAGCGGTCGAAGCAGATCGACGCCAACCTCTGATAGAGATCAAAAAGCATATGAGCACACATACAGTCGTCGTTGACCACCTCAAGCAGTTGGGTTGGTAAAAAACTTGACAAATGAGTGTCACACCATTCACGGAGCAGCAGCAGTTGAGGCGAATGCAGCCAGCACTAGTGAGTCGCCTGCTTTTGCACGACAATGCGCGATCGCATGTGTCACAAATCCTCTCCTAGAGGTTGAACGAGCTACGGATCGAATCTCTCTTTCATTCACCCTACTCATTAGACCTTCCATCAGCTGACTTCCATTCAATCAAGGATATGGGCTACTTCTTCAAGGATCGACAATTCAAAAATCAAAGCGGCGTGGAAGTTGCCTTCCTCGAATGTTTGGATTCCAGATCGCCAGACTTTTCTAGGATTTCAGTAGATAAAGTGATACATAAACACATTTATAAAGGTATGTAGAATCGATTAAAACTTACTTGGATACAAATGTTCAATTTGAGTTGTGTTATGATTTTTTGAAAATTAGCTGTCAAAACGGCAACTTTTCTTACAACCTTAGTCAAATTAGAATTCTCAGCAGCAAGTTTTTTTTTCATTAGCCTATTACACTGCAGCTACAAATGAACTTCCATACATTTCAGATATGTTCAGCCCTCTTTAGGCATTTCTCCTCTCAATCACTGTTTTCTCCTTGTCTAGAGGCTACTTTAGCAGCAGATTGAGAACTTTCTAGTTAAAATATGAAATACATCCTGATCAACGAGTTTACTGATGAAACCGAAAGGGGTGGACGGTCTTCATTTTATTGCCAGACCCTTGCTTACCTTTTCGGCATTAGCTGGCTGGAATCGAATTGCGCTTTCTGCCTAGCGACGCCATCAGGGCACTCTGAGGGACGGAACTTTTTCCCGAATTCCCACGGCAAGCGGCAGTGGTCACGGCTACCTATAGTTACCTTATGGCTGCTTTCATAGTCCGCGATTCGGCCTACGAGCGAGCGACCGGGGGCCGCGCTTGCCCCTTGTTTACAAGTGAATCTTGGTCGATACCGCTGGACGAGTAGACCCCCGGCCGCTGACTTGCTCGATCGCTCGCTCTCAGGCCGAATCGCGGACTATGAAAGCAGCTTATCCTTCCACTGGAAATTCAATTATTTCCCTTCATAGTTGCTGTCTTCATGTCTAGTCGCTGAACAATCGGCCTACGGATGTCGTATAACAGCGCCTTATTAATTCAGTCAAGGCTATCACCCAAATGCTCGGAATTTCTCTAAATAGTAAATAGTAGAACAAAATTGAGAGCAGGAGCATGAAGTTATTTACCTCTAAGCTCTCTTATATTTGCCTTATGTCCCACCTTCAGCTAAGACATAAGGCAGCATTCCTAGAGTGGCTTCATTCTGAGCTTTTCTATAAATGTGGCACGGGATAACGAGCACTCTTGAGCTTTTCATATTTCAGTCGTCATCCCTGTGATAGGCCAAACGTTATGCTTTCGCATATTCTTCCTCTTCATGGCATCGATGTTCTGGCAGTCGATAATTGTTCTCATAATATCGCTGGATTTATTATGTGCCATTGTCCTTCCATTGCTGTAAGTCTCGCAGATTTTTCCAGGTAGATACTGATTATGTCGAGGATGTGACAAGATGAACAATTTCAGGTATCGCAAATGGTCAGTAAAATTGTGCGTCACAATGAATATTGTGATGTGCTGTTTACTTTCAATTGTGGATACGGCGATGGCCTACGGGGCTATAGATGCCAAAGAAAAATGCGAGTGCAATATCTACAGTGTACGAGCCAACAGGGCTTCCATCTATGCTGAGGCTTTCTCCTACTGTGTTGCAGCCTTGCAAGTGCTCATATACCTGACGTGTTACACCATAATGTATATTCGAGGTTCGAGTTTCTTAAGATTCTGCAGTTTCAAGATATTACTTCAATATGGGGGACATGCATTACATGCGTCCAAGGACGCGCGCGGCAACTTGCGCGGCGAAGTTCGTGACGATTTCTACGACTTTGACGCCAATTTTCGGGGCACAAACTCGAAGTAGAGCTGTTTAGTAGGGCCAGATGAACCTTCTAATCATCTCTACTTCAAATTTGGGCCTCAATGATATACGCTAAAGTCGTTCAAATCGCTACGAACTTCGCCGCGCAATTTGTCGCGCGCATCCTCGGACGCACGTAATGTGGTCAAGTCGTGCGTCCGAGAGTGCGCGCGGCAAATTGCGCGGCGGAACCCATACCTTTTCTGACGACTTTAGCGCCTATTACTTGTGCCCAATTTTGAAGTACAGTAGAATAGTAGGATCAGCTGACCTCACTAATTTACCCTACTTCAGTTTTGGGCCCCAATGGTAGGCGACAGAGTCGTCCAAATTCGCCACGAACTTTGCCGCGCGCCCCCTCGGACGCACGACTTGACACACCCCCCATCGACAGATGGATGACAATGCCCAGGACGCAATGATTTGCGGACATGAGAGTTATGGCGTGAGAGAAATTTTTTCGCGGTGATGAAATTCTTCCGCGGACTTTCGGTTATCGGAAGTTTATGATTTTTAAGATGTATGGATCATGAAAATCTTAATTAGGCAATGTCTCATTCGAGGAAGTGACTCAATAATGACCTTTTGATGGCCAGATTATGGTAAGTACGGTATCGAGCTTGGGTAGAAACGGTGAGCTATAATAATTAGCGGTAACCGGTCCCGTTTGCTATTCTGGCTCAACTTCTAGCCGCGTCTACCCCTATGTGGAGCACCTTGTTTGAGTTGACTAATTGCTGAGTTGTCTTCAGAGGGTAGCTCTGATGAAACTGCTCTTTTAAAAAATCTGGCGGGAGGAAAAGGAATTAAGGAGGATAAGAGGAAAAATGAAAAGAAATTTGTGATGATAAATGATCTTTGAAATCCACAAGCATCGTCATCCGCTAGCCTTAAATTGGAAATTAAAATTTTCGCAGAATTACAAACATTACAATGAAATCAGTGGCAATTAAGTGGAGTACGATAGCTTCTTTTATACTTTCAAAGCTGTAGGCATTGGTCGGAAAACTTATCAGCTGATTTACTCTCACGTGTCTTGTACCTCATCATGTCCTAATGAAAAAAACGTGCATTGTTGCCCATGTCTCTATACATTCTCGGGAAGGGCTTTTTCATTTCAATCGAGTTAAAAATAAGAACGCCTGTTTCCGTAACCAGCATCGTAAGACGATGCGTACGATATCAGTACTGGTTGTCATCTACGTCTGCACGTGGGTTCTGTCGATCGTCATAACCCGCTTCGCTGATTTTGTATCGAGTTCCGCCTGGAGACGATTACTATGGATGATAGCGGTGGGAAGATTACTGTTATTTCTCAGCCAGTACTCAAGCTCAACACATTTCAGAGTTTGCTGCAGATGCTGTGCTTCATACAAACGTTTTACGTGTGCTACCAAAGGAGCTCTGAATATCGCAACATATTTCGTCGCCTGCGCAAGTCGATTAAATGGCTCCAGAAGGTCAAAGATATTGGAAGTACTGTTTGCCATGGTACAGAAGCAAGTCAGGCCAAGAGGGTGTTTTTCATAACTAAGTGACGCCAAAAAGGTGTCCGAAGGTGTGTGGCTTTTCCCGAGGAAACCGATTCGACGTTGATGATCAGAGTAGTATGAATGCCCTGATCTCAGTCGATTGGCTACCAACTTCCTGCCGCAGAAGTTTGGTGAGGGGGATGGGTATCTCGTAGACCTACCTGGACAACTGATCGATATTTCTACTTGGCACCTNTGATTATCCCTTCATAACGCCTAAGTAACGCTGCCTACATACTTCGAATCCAGAATTCCTTAGGAAGGGCTGGTCACCTTCGTCCAACTAGCCAAGTAAAGCACTCACTACAGGCGCTTTCCTCATCGTTTACCTCCATTTTTGCTCAAGCCAATGTTTTCTCTTTCGTCTGGACTGAACTCATCTCGCTTAGACTTCCCAGAAGGAATGGTTGTCCTCTCAGGAATATACGTTATTGGAAGGGCAATACCCGGCAATAGGAATACCTGCCTTCACAACAAATACTAGAGCAATACCTAGCATGTCTATTGTAAATCACTGCGGCTTTCCTTTCTGTACTTTCCGTAACAACAAGAGAAAATTGTACTGGTGCAATGGAATTTGTAAATATTTGACGTAATAAATAAATAAATATTCATGACTATAGTAACAACTGTCTTGACATGCTGTATCCCCTTTTCTTTCGAAGCATCCGTTCAACGAAAGCGAATAAGCAAAACGCGGAGAACGGAGAGGGTCGACCTTTGAACCGAAGTGTTTAAGAATTGAAACTTGAAAGGGACAAGGAGTATCTCATTAGCGATGACATCGAGGCGCATTGCCTCTCTCCCCTCTAGCATTCCTCGTTTTTTTTTCTTCGAGCCATTACTCCTTTATGAGCGAAGTTTGAGAGGAGTCTTGTCTCATTGGAGATGATTCGCAGTGTCCCTAAAGAATCTACTCCCTCAACGGTCACAAACCTTCATCACAAAATCGATGCCGTTGGGCTCAACCGTCATACATCTCCTCTGCAGAGGAGATATATTCCTTCTTGACTGATTGACCCACAGCCAGTGCATTTTCATTAACGTAAAACACTTGGATCAATAAAATACGTGAAATTCTGAGTAGACTCTAAGCCTTTTTGCCCTCGTCGTACAATCCTACAGAATCCATTAGCTGACGCAAAGTCGACTCAAAGTACTGTGTTGTTACAAGTAATAATTATCAGAATTGCCTGAAAAAAGTTCATTTGCGTAAAGCGTTTGGACGTCATTTTGCATTTTATTGCAATTTTTACTCTATCACGAAGCAGTAGAAGCTCTGACGCATCAGATAATCTCGAAAATTGTCGCTGATAATTGCTATCACTTCTTAATTGGCGATGCATGTCTGGATAACGTTATGGCACTCAAAAGAAAAATATTGTCACCTAAATGGTTCACAAAAAGAGGAAAACCGAATAGAATTCTGAGAGGACGTGAAATGAAGCACTCATCCGCGACGATCACTGTCCCGTCTTTGTAAAAAGTAGATATGGGCTCCTATGTGCTTGTGGAACAGCTTCATTTATTTAGATGACAGACCTACATCTATACATGCATTCAGCATAAATCAAGAGCGGTAGATCCGATAAGGTATCGCCTCGTATTTTTTGGTGCATACTATGATACGGTGAGCCTGTTTGTCGTGATGACCCCAGAAACCCATTGGCTGCTTTCATAGTCCGCCGGCCGGCGTGCCGGCGTGCCGGCGTGCGTGAGGCAGTGCTAGGGGGCAGGAGGGCGGCAGACGGTCGGTCGAGGGGTTGAAAACAAAGACGAACAAGATCAAAAACCAAACAACCAGGGGCTCGTACAAATGGTTTTTGATCTTGTTTCTCCTTGTTTACAGCAATTCGAGGGGCTGACCGACCGTCTGCCGCCCCCCTCCCCCCTAGCACTGCCTCGCGCACGCGGGTCGCCCGGCCGGCGGACTATGAAAGTAGCCATTTTGATACGAGTACCTCTTCCACGAGCTGGTCGCTAAATCAAGTTTCTCAGACTGTTTTCAATACAAAGACCCATAACGTCAGGAATCTTTTCTGTGTGAAATCTTTCCCAATTCAGAGCAATGAAGCGATGGCTCGAGTGCTACTGATAAATTGAAACAAGCCGATTTGTGTATGATCACAAATTAATATTCCTATTCTTCTGAATCCAGATTGGAATGCGAAAGCCGTAAATGCCGCAGGATGTAACCACTGCTCATGTTAAGTGACAGAAAGCGAGAATAAATAGTAAAACTGACAAAGACCCTCAGAGTGTAACGGCCACTGGAAGAGTTGCGCCTTCCACATCAACAATGAGTCCTTGATAGTTTAGCATGTTACGCCATCTTTGGTGGGGTTTGGATTAAAGGGGATAGAAATTGATAACAGTGGTACGAAACGATAAGGGCCCTCTGGAGACGAAACCCAGTGGTTTCTTTCTTGAATTCCACTATGAAGCCGTGGCGTTTTTTTCATGTGATGTGAGGAGCAATGGGATAATATAGGTCTATGACAGCAACTGTTAAGAGTTGATAATACGTCTTCCGCACTGACTGCCAGCCTCATTAAGAGGTGTGACGGAAGATCGTTGGTGAACAATACTGATAACAGTTGATAGGTGATGATAACGAGCAATGGAAAAAAGCAGCTACTAACTGTAAGTCCGTTCCGCCTTTCTTATTGAAAATGTCTAGGTGAGTACATAACAGGGACGACACGGGCATAGTGGAATATCAACAGAGATTGTTCATTACTGATAAGGAGGGGCTGACAGTAGACCTCATAGACAGAAGCCCCTACCTGCTAACAATACGAAAACTTATTCAGTAAATCAGTTTATCACAAAGTATTCATCTTATAGTAGAAGCAAAAATCACATGCACAACACAACTAAGCGTACTGGGCTTCAAGAGTTCCAAACTTGCTTCAAGAGGGTTTATTACGAAAAACGGTTGAGAGGAAATTTCAAATAAGAAATGTAAGAAGGTCAAACATGGCAAAGTAGAAATAGATGGGTCTGTGAGTGTGGTGGTGATTATCGAGACGAAATCCAGAGCCGGAAACTTCAAGCAATTCCAAGCATCTTTTGGAAAATCTGTGCTTTACAGTAAACGCAATGACATGTTGGAATCGATTAAGATAAAATCTCAAAGAGGGCTCATCAAAGGCAGCATAAACTATTAATAGCCGCAGACATATATACACAAGTGTTACATACAATTTCTACAATTTCTGATCAACACTTCAGATGATCAGAGCACCGAAATGAAAACTATTGGAAGAGTGTAACGGCCGCTATATGACCATTGTCCATAACCTGCAATACAAAATGTTTGCAATTAAAGGTTCAGTACACCATGATTTTGAGGAGCCTAGCTGAAGTGGAATAATGGAAGTCGGCGTAGAATGGTGCAAAATAGCGAAAAGGGCACGAAAATCGGCGGATTTCAAGAAATATACGACTTCAAAAAAGTCGTAAAGGTCATGAGGAGTAGCCCTCAGCTGGTGTAATTGCGTAAAAGACTCGAGGCGCGTTCATAGTACCGACGTCGGGACGCCAACATTGGCGTCATGTCACCCACGTGCACGTTATGACGCCAACATTAACGTCAAGTGATACCTTACAAGTCGATGCTCATGCTGCAGGGTGTGGGCTTAGCCAACAAATAAAATAAAGACTAGGATGTGAAAAGTTTGTCTCAGGAATGCGAGCGAAAAGATAAAAAATACATCTCCCCAAGAAGCCAGCCTACCATAAAAATTTCCCTTGGAGATAGGAAAAAGAAAAAAATATGAATGTAAAGTGTAAATGCGTTGCCGTTTCAGCCGCCAGGGTGTCCCCTACGTAAACGTACTATCCGTTAATGTTCTAACGTCAACGTCCACCAATAGCACGCTCATGTGGAAGAAACCCAGGCACGTGCCTAGGTCGACGTCGGCGTTGTACTATGAAGGTCCTCACAGTCGCAATGGATCACTAATTTTGAACTATCAACATGTGCGCCCCACTGTGAACGGTGCAGTCCTAACAAGATTTCCAAAGAACGGCTGCTTCAGACGTATACGCCTTCGATTTTAGAGCCACGTTTTGTCTTGGTCGTTTTTCGACCCAACAGTGAGCCATACTCTATCCTTGGTGACCCGGGTTCATTCCGTGGAGGAACCGCAGAACATTTGTTTTAGTGAACTGTAACTCTAGGTGAATTGCGGCCAAAATTCTCATACACATGCCCTTCGGCTTTCACGCTTTTGAATTTTTTATTAGAAACACAACTCCTAAGAAAAGTTTTCTGAGTACACACATAAACTCGTTAGATACGGCTCCACCCTGATGTACATGTTATAGGGCTCTCAATCGCATTGTATTCATTCATATCCACACCTCATTATATCCAATACAGTGTTCTAATAAGCCCAGGAAGCAAGGATGTTCATGGACTGTATACGGCACCACTGTTTCAATTATTAGGAAACACGGAACTACTATCAGTGTCTCCGGGGGACCCTTTCGTGCAAGTGAGTCGGCAGCAAACAGGAAACTTCGTTTCCTTTGGCTACCATTCGGCAAATAACCTACTCCTTGTCTATATTGGAGAAGTCTATTTTTGAAAATGGCAAATGACAAAACAAGCCTATTTAATGTGTTGATGAACACACCTCACCCACAACATCAACAGGTAACCGATTGCTTCTTACTGTAAGCCTCGTGAGCGGAAATTTGATTAAATTTTCCATACATAAGCAGATTGAATGCACTAATTGAGGATAGTATGCAATGCTCATTAATCTATAGTGTATTGGTGTTCGAATTTCGAACAGGAAAAGCCATTCTAGATGCCTGGGGACATTTCTCAGACACTGTAGCGGTCGCTTTCTTAGACATGTTCCTTTATTTACAAAATGAGCACAAACTTTGCTATAGACGAAATATGTGAAAAAGGTGAGAAGGAACCAAATGGGTTACAAAACCTTCAAATTTTGTGCTTTATTGCAGTTGTTGAACCGCGATTGTAGGGGTTGCCTTATGATCTCCCTCATCAATAGACCAAATTTAGGTTTCGCGCCCAACGCGAGTATACATAGCTTTTTTATTTATTGATTGAAGTATCTAATAAATGTTCGCATTGATTGTTGTCTCACATAGATATTAGGGTTTAATTACCCAAGTTTTGGGGCCTTAATAAAGTTGTGTTTCGAGGGCATCGTCTTGCTGGTATTCTAACGCGTGGCAACGGTATTATTGACCGAGGCAATATATATTTATATATGGAAACACTTTATGCTTTTATTGAGAGAATTCGAGCAACGCTTCCTCTATAAACAGAGTTTCCTGAAAACGCAGTCGAGAACACGAACAAACCCTAATTATACCTTTTCAGGCTTTTTTTGAGATGGACGTTTTTCTAGAATGAGCAATTATCAAGCACAGGAAATTGTAGACTAATAATAGAAGAGTAAAGCCCTCATGAAAAATGATTTTGAGAAAAAGGGAATTATGGAAATCTCTTGGCATTGATCCCGTTCTTGTGATGTGTTCCCGCTTCGACTCCTACTCGAAATTACAATAGAGCTTCAAAGTCTCGAATCAATCGACCAGATCCGGGGTGTAGAAAGCATAGTTGGCCTGAGCTGGAACCGATCCGAGTTTTGAACCGCGACCATGCGCGTGATAGCTACTTTTGTCACTACGCTACCTCCACCACCTGGCTTCTTCGATTTTTTCTTGGAATATGGTGTCGACTCCATTCTTACACTAATGCTCAATGACAGCTCGCATAGACAAGTAGATGCGGTGTATAAACTCACCTCAACAACAATCTGATCAGTACCATAACAGAACGTTGACCCGAATGGATTCCGATCTTCCTGAGTATTGCGAGATACTACCACTGGCTGTGGTTCTTCATATTCTCCACCTGCCTCGGAGAACACTCCACAAATATCATTGAACTGAAACAAACATGTAGGTAATCTATACAGTTTTCTGTTAGGCATTTTGGTAGGTCACCACTGAAAGATTCAAGACGACAAAAATATTGCACAAAAAGTATCAAACGGAAAAACAGATGGATTAATCACCAATTACACAGCAGTGACCATCAACTAGAGGATTTATTCCTTCAAAGTACTATCCTAGTCAAACCACAGGTATTCCAACTAGTCGCAGCCAGCTAGCCATAACAAATATTACGTGGCGATTCGCTCGAAGCCGTTTTATCGATACCAGTCGGGTCGCCCGGCCGACGCCAAGCTTCCTTCCTTCTTGGGAAAAAGTTGTGATAATCGGCAAACCGGCCGCTACTTTTTTGGAGCAAAGGATGCTTTACGGAACACAAAAATTTGACACAGGACCGACAGGACATGCAAGGGGGACTCAGTATGTGCCGATGCTTATGCCTATAATTAGAAGACTCGATCTGGTACTGTTCATTTTAAAAATAATGACATACTGAAAGTTTCACTGGTAAGCAGGCAAAGCCTTGAATGGTACCAACAAATTTTGTGGAGTGATAATAACACCATTATCAGATGTCGTTATCAATGGGACTTGAAAATGTATCCACCTCTGTACAAGCAGATAGCTTTACCGATACCACTACAGAGCAACTCTCAGAAATCTCTTTGCCTAGCTTATGTATTTGACGAAATGATATGATCTCTTCAGACTTTTTAACAAGAGATCAGTAACTGACGTCCATTATTACAGCCCAAATGTTGAAGAAGAAGACCTTTCAGAAAGGGATCACAATTTACTATCGAAAAAGAGCTCATTATTTCTATTTGTTCAAAAACGAGGGGTATCACATCATGCGCTCATTATTTCTATTTGTTCAAAAACGAGGGGTATCACATCATGCGATAAACAACTAACTGTGCTAATGAGGCATTAATACGCCCTGAAGTTCATAACATAAGTCCACCAATAATCTAAGATGTCAAAAATTACTCGCTCACTTTTGAATCCCAAGCAAGATTCCCTGGTGTGGCCTTAGGTGTTGAGGGTCACTCAATTGCCTAATAATTTCCTATCCACCATGACATTGAGAATTTTCGAGAACAAGGGCAGAGGCTTCCATACCCTTGTAGAATGGATCTAGATGGCTGTATGGATTCCTCACAACGAAATGGTGGTCGAGCACAGCTTACAACTTCTCTCCCGTTCCCTCCCTGCAGGCTGAGAGAACAACGTGATCAGTACTGACGATTACTTGCAGAAAAACCAGGGGCCGAAAATAATGAAAAGGGCGTAACCGTTGGCCCAATCGGTTAAAAGGCTCGCTCTTCGTTTGGTAAGGCGTTCGAAGACTTCACCACTGAGAACATTCCCCAGCATCATCTTCAACAACCGTCTTCACCTTTATTGATCTCGGTAGTCTCAATACACAAAGAAACAGCGGATGCTGATCTTGGAGCTATGCGAAATCGAACTTTACAATAAGTACGAATATGACTTAAGTGTCTACTTTCATTTGAGAGTCCATTAAGATCAAGGCATCTACTCTTCAGTTTTTTTCTTGGAGGATATCGTTCAAATTCAAGTCACAAAGCAGAAACTTCTGAGTTACCCTGACAAACTAGGTAGTAAGAAGCCACCCAGGCTTGATAAGCTTCCCTCTTCCTTGTATGGTTGCCTTTCTACAAACCTAACGGAACCAAATAAAGTTCGCTTTTCAGGGGGTTTAGTTTTCTAGGTTCCTGAAGGTGTTTTGATCGAAATCGAGGGACAGAAAGGAATGACAATGGTCCTTCTCCTCTGAGAAGATCTAATCCCTTGTGCCTGCCACTTATTATTCGTAACGTTGTCTTTTCTTTTTTGAGTAGCATAAGTGGAGCTACGCGGGTGGCCACTCATAACGTGAAATGATGACATTATTGCCTGCCATCCACGCCCTTCTTCCCCTGGTTCCGACCAATTCTGTCCCAAAAACGACCGGCTATGCATCAACGATACATACACATAAAAGAATGTCAAACCATGGCTAATCATCATCACAGATGGCCCGACCACGTGACGCCAACATCACAAGCCTTTTTACGGCGCAACAGTTGGCTGAGTGCCAATACATGATTGCCTTCATTTTTACGGGTGAGTGAGCGCCAGTGAGATGGAGGTGACCGACACGGAGGAGCCTGACAGAAGGACTGCGTCTTTCAAGCCAATGACAATGAAATCAAGACCTTCGGGTGACGGCAGCAACCGTGCCAACTCTTCCCTCATGCTGATATGACATCAGATATAAGAACACCAAACCGTGGCTTCCCCTCCTTATCTGACTGTGGTGTATTGGGATTTTCCACTCGGTATGTTCCCTGATTGACCAGATGCCTCAACAAAATGGATTTTGGACCAATGCAACAATGGGCAATTGCTGGCGGGTGGATGTGTTCGTTTCACGCATCATTCCCTCCGAAACAAACGCTCTAATCATACACTCGACTAACAAGTTGAACGGAGAGGAACCAATAGATTGCCTCGCCGAACAATTCGGGAACATCGTGTTCACTTCACAAAATTCAACAAATAGCGGCGAAATTCGTGATGTAACAAAGATTGCTGATGCCACATTTATTCTGATGGGACTTGATGTTAGATCGTGGTGCTGACACCTCTTCACAATGAATCCTTCGATTATTTCCCCTTCAAACTCCGATGCTGTTCAATTTTTTGTTCATTAAAAAGCTGGTAATGAAATTTTGAAGCTATCTTCGTCTTACTTACAAGGCTATCGACTAAAATACAGAGCCCGCAAATCGTTCAGCACTCAAATCATTTTTCCAAAACAGCAGTGCCCAATCTGGACGAATTGAAGAAATGACACTATTCGGCACTGCTTCAACACAAATGAAAATTTCCCAATTCTGTGACTTTTGAAAGAACTATCAAATATCGGCTAACCTTAGATGACGTGGTGATCACAGTCGGTTCATTGCCATCGAATGTTACTCGAAACTCACATCGAGCATATCTGAATGATCAAATGTAAAGGCTGATGCTGTGAAGGATTAAACTGCCTTCAAATATCTCAACCAAAGACGCTCCCCAATCGCTCACAGTAAATCAACAGATTATCGTCACCAACAACTATTTGTAGCGACTTGGTAAATAAAAAAAAAACATTTGGATAAAAGCCTGACGGTAACATTAGATTAAAATAGCGCCAAAAAGCTCAGGCTAGCTAGCTCAGTGCTCGGGAATATTTTTTTTATTTCCCTCTCTTAGCATTCGCAGATGTGGTTTCATTTCTAAATGTGTAGCGATGAAATCTGTTTTGAACTTCAGTAAATTAGTAGAGTTGGTCAGTTTCACCTGAGCGCACAAATAATCGTAGCAATTACGCTTCCTCAGAACAACTCAGTAATTAGGTGATGACTACATCAGGAGTGGGCAGGACAGTATTCCATCAATTATAAAACAGGACAAACGAACCGTTCACTAAGGGAATACGGAAAAAGTTTAAAAAATTAAGGATTGGAGGTAAGATGACAAAACGGTAGTTCCTGACCGCTTAAGCGCTAGGAAATTTCCCTGTGAAACCGCAAGTGAAATGCAAGCGCATCTGGGCTCTGACCCATTTCCGTACATTCCTGAATTGATGGATTGCTCTGGCAGCTGCTCAGGTGGATAGTTTATTTATTCCATCTGGCATGGTCGAAAAGGCCATCTTCCGTGCCTACGTAAAACCCTCGCCATTTTGACGGCCAAATCTGTGCAGCAGAGCTACGCAAGCAACATTGAGCCAGTTGTGACCATTAATTCAATTCAAAGCAGTCGCCCAGAGAACAACGTTGAGATCATTACGGCTCCAGCTTCCTTGACGGAAAAAATCGAATGCAATGGAAAACAATCAGATGCAGTATCGCGTAATGAGTTGAGCTTACAATCTTACCACAAAAAGTAACAGGGTTGTCATAAGATCAACAAAAAAGTGTTTGCGTGGTTTAATTGCAGCTATACTCCAATTAGGGAGTGATTTTGGATACCTCTAGATTCTACACCACTTTGGCGCAAATTTTAGGTAATCGATTCCCCTAATTGCATTTTTTACTACCGCAGAGTTGCTTTGAAAGCAACTGTCGATTCCACGAACAACTTAGGAAGTAGACGCTTAAAGTGTAGTGTCTTGACTTTACAAAAACAACTTCCAAGCCATTAAAGTTGTTTTGCCATAGTGCTTTGGTTACTACGGTTGGAATGTTTGAAACGTTCATTAAACAAAATTACAAGAGTGTTGAGGTGAAAAGTTCCGAACCATCAACACCCCAAGACCGCCACGGATAAGTACGCCGATGGATAAAACTTAATTAAACG
>UZAF01018105.1:20679-34717 GCA_900617895.1 Haemonchus placei | reverse complement strand
GGGGGGGGGGTTGGTCCGCCCTCCTGTTCGGGGCGCAGGTAGGGTGTGGTGGTCCGGCGAGTGTGGGAGTGTGGAGGTTTGTGGGCTCAAGTACTACCGATGTCAATCGCGTCCAAAAGGGTGGCCATGAACCGCGACAGTCAGAATGGTATAAGGAATCGCTCAAAGCGTTGGACAAATTCTGGGAGTTATGGGATACGGATTACTTTGCAGCTTTAAGACAACGCCATCAGCTTTGAATGAAGCAGATTAAATACACCACGGCGCCTCCGCAAGCCAATGACGTAGTCATCGTCGCTGATGATAAATTACCGAGAAGTCATTGGCCGCTCGGTCTTGTTATAAAAGTTAATCCAAGCGCAGACGATAGATCTCGTGCTGCAACTTGCGCATGACAAATGGTAGGATACTAACACGCTCACTGGCACACCTATATCCACTCGAAATCCGTGCAAATAACGCGCAAGACCCAAATTCTACGCAAACCCGCAGTAGTACAATGGAGCCTTTACCGCAGAGAATACAACCAAAAGGGCAGCAAAAACTCTCCATAAGCTCATTCACTAACACTAAAAACGATGAAATTATCCTTCACACGCATTGATCCAGTCCACACAATCATTTGCCTAACTAAACTAAACCGCGCCCCAAGGCTAACGTTGCGCATCGGCACCAAATCATATTTTCGAAAATCAATCGACGCGCCACCCTGCCCAATTTCGACCCTCCCCCTGCCCTTCTATGTATTCTTCGTAGTCGCTGCTGCTCTTAACAACTCTGGTATTCATATTCATCGCATTAACCACCCGCAGATTTCTGTGCAGTGTACAGTGAAATTGGCGCTAGTTCCTTTTGTTCAATATTTGCTTTGTTTTAATGTTCCCTATTCTTCTATTCAAGTTGTTTAGTTCGCGCAATTACTTGTTCTTATAGGCGCACTTTCTCTTTTGAACCTATTGTGTGGTGACACCCCCCTTTTTGTCATGTTTGTTTTAACGTGGTACGCAGCCAAAACATCTGCGTAACCAAATGAAACATTATTTTTTCGCTGCATTGATCACCACACAATGGGTTTGCCTAATTTGATTCACTCATACTCTTCGTAACTAGTTTCATGCTAGCGCGCATATTATAGCCCGCTACCTCCTGAGGGAAACCCTTTGTTATTTAAAGATAGCCTTATTGCAGCGCGCACTTTTCATCCTGCGTTCACTGCACACGCACGCAAGCGCACCTGACCGAACCCCCAGTTCTTAAGCATTCCTTACCATTTTTATTAATGCAAATCATTCACATTTTTACTGCTTGTTAAGACATTGATGTATTCCGTACTAACACCTAACATTATCTCTTACTAATACAAAGTTTTTGTTAATTATCGTGAACCGAGTAATTTTATGCGCAGAAACGGTCGTGACATAGTATAGTAGTATAGTAGTTTATTTTGCCTTTTTGAGCTAAGCTTTAAAGAGGCCTGACAAACCTTACGAAATGGCAAGTTCATGTTCTAAGACGGAGGAGGAAGTCAACGCGCAAGACGAGAGACAGTTTACGGTAAATGAGATTGTTAAAGAGCTGAAGGATGAAGAGTCATATGTTCGCGGAATGTATAATTTCGTGACTGAGTTCGAGCTTGGCAATTTTTTTGATTAGAATCCCACTGCAATTTTTAAGGAGCTACAATACATTCAGAATTCGATTGACAACACTTGTAGAAGCCACATTAAAATTCTAACCTTTTTCCAAACAGAGTATCTTGCACACAATCCTGTCACGACGCTAGAAGAAACGTTACGACAGTCGTGATTTCGTACTATCTCTTTGCGCACCGTCTTCTACTGCAGCCGTTGCACTACATCTCACGCGCAAGGTCTCTCCAACGCTTACTGGACGGTCGTCGGAGTGCCGCACTGGGTCCCACCGCGCAACTGCGTTGCAGCCTTTGCCTGCGTATCGGCGGACAGGAAAAGTTGGCCTAAAAAAGGAAAGCAGCCTTCGTCAGTCTCGACTTATGCATGCGTAGGATTTGGCTGGATCCCTGTATGGTTCCTTACCATCGTCTTCGACTTTCCCACGCTAACCCCAAGCTATTCATCCGCATTTCCGACGTCAGTTATTACTATTAACCCTTTGACGACAACGGCACCCACCGGTGGGTGCAACTATTACTGGCGTATAGGACATTGGCACCCAATTCTGGGTGCTACCATACACTCCTGTTTTTTACTTATTGCTAAATCCAGTAAGCCAGTGAAAGTATTTTCTCCTGGGACAGTGCCACCCACCGGTGGGTGCCAGTCGCGCGCAAAAGGAGGGAAGCTGGGTTCCATGGGTGCGCCACGTCGAAATCCGCATTGTCGTCAAAGGGTTAACTTCTCATCGGAACTGGATCATAACTGTATGTGCGCAGTTTCGAGCAAGGACCGGCATGCCATGGAGGATTATTCCACGCGACCACGGGTGAGGTTTATAATTTTGATGGTGGCGGTACCCCGATAACCCTCTGCGCTGCTGATCATTCCCCGAACGGCCCCTGGAGTGCAGCCCGTGGAAGGTGGAATCCCGGTCGTCGTAAGGATAAGTGGAGTGGGAACTCCTGCTCCGCTGCGAGTGGCGACCGGATGTGCCGAACGTCCCCCGGCTAACACCACTGCGCATGAGCAGGAGGGTTGGCGCGCATTATCGACCCCTGGTGAGGTGAGGTACCTCCCCGTAGGATTTTCAGCTAAGCTCCCTTTTGCTTTGTAATTAGGCATAAAGCCACTTTTTCATTTTGTGTTTTGTTATGTAGCAAGAGTAGTCCATCTCTTACATATTTACTTTATATTTACTTTGATCATGATAAACCACATCCCTTTTCTCATTAGATTTCTTTACTCTTTCACTCGCATAACATGTCTAACAAGTTTAACAATGACACAATCGATAACATTGGTGAACCTTAACCTCAATCTCTGAGTGCAGCATGTCGTGGGTAGCGCAGGACCATCTTCGAGCGCAAGGTCACATCGTTGGTCGTAATCGATTTGCAGGAACATACTTAACTTCAAGGGGCATCGCACGAGGAGGAGGACCGCAGGCACCGTGGCAAGGCCAGGTTATCATGCGCAACTCCCTTGTGTTTGGTCAGATGTCACGGCGGCGCACACCCCATAAGTTCTAGTCGTCATCTTGGATTGCCTTACGGGATGGGCGTTCGTCGCGACATCCCTCAAGTTTGGACCATACACACTAGTCAAGTGGATTGCGGTCCGAAGGACACATCTCAAAAATGTCCATTATGAAAATCTTATATCTTCCCTCCAGTCGGTTCGCCCGGCTAAAACCGAGCTTCCTCCTTCTTCAGCAAAGTTGTAGTAAACGACTAATGTAAGTCTCCACTCCTTTTTGAAACGAATATTTTCCTGGCACAGGACTAACAGAGCAGCGCAAATGGTCTCCAGTGTAAGTCGGTGCTAACGCCTCTAGTTGGTCGATCTTTTGCTATCTTTCTTAAAAACCAGTCCTCAATAAAGACCCAACTGTTAGGTAACCAAAACCTTGGGCGGTACTCACAAATGTTTCGAGTGACGATAACACACTATCAGATAATATCAATGGACCTTTCTCTTTACAGAGATAACATTAGTTAAGAATTCTAGATAACTGGCGGTGGCCTAACTTTTGCCGCATATGATATTGAACAAAGAGGATCCTCCATTGAGTGACATCCTCGCTGGGTAGTGGTCGTAGTCTGATAGCAAGAAACGATCAAGATTCTCATCTGCTTATCATTGTGCGGCTGATGTTTCCCTATCACCGCCCTTACCACTCGCGTTAGTCACCCTACCCTACCATCCCGTCTTATCGTGTGAAACTTACTGAACAGTCAAAACTGCATCGTAAAAACCGAAGCGGTTAATTGTGATGGGCAGGTATCTACTGCTCTCTTGAATCCCTTATCTTCTTTTATCAGTCATTATCGGTTCCTGTCACCGAACACCTACGATACCGTCATATCCCACATCACTTATTGAAGTGCGGAGGTTAGACTATTTATACGGAAAGCTGTAATCCTACCAAGCTTAAACTCAGGTACACTGGGCAGGAGTTATGAATTTCGGTCGGACACACACACCGACACACTAACAGACACACTTAGTGAACTATATAGAGTAGGACAGTTTAGCGAAACAAAAAGAAGCGGCATCGGTCTGATGGCACAGGCTAAAGCTCAGACCGTCGTGGAAGCCGGAAAATAGCTGTGAAGAGCGATTCGTCATTTCTAAGCGGCTTCAGCATTCGTAGTGGAGAGCATACGTGTACTCTGAGACTTTGACATTTTTCATACGCCAGCATCTCTTCCTCAGCCCAGGAAAAACAGGGTAAAAGCGCGCGCATTGCACGACATATGTTCTTCCATCCGGAGTTCTTCTCTACAAAAAGCTTGTGAAACCTGAGAGACTTATCTCTATACAATTTTACTAGCTGAGGAAGAGCTTCATGCCTTGAAATAACAGGCATAGCCAACTCAGCATTGCACGTTTCCGCTCCTTGCTTTGTCGTTGGCTCATTCATGCAATGTGACGGAATAGAGTGCCGTGCCAGGGCCGTCCAAACGATGAGCGACCTCAGAAAGGGGTTCAACAGATGCGCGCAAGGACGGAAAGGCTAACGGATGAAGGCGAGGCTTTGCAACTTGTAGGAACTAACTAAATGAAAGCACCAAAAAAGTGCCTAGGTATATCATACACATATCAGAAAGTCCACAAGTGGAAAAACTTCCCAAACGAAAAATTACGCGCTCTTGTAACGTACTTGCCATATTTAACCCATTCACGACCGCGTGGCCCGCCGGCGATCCACACCCTATATTGCTCCTGTAGAATTTCTATCATTTATCAAGTGTTCTTGTTGTTTCTTTTTTCATGTTCTCAAGTATCAGCTGAGCTCACAGCCTTCTAGAGAATCTTGAGGCATTGTAGTTCAGGAATCTTTCAATTCCAACTACAATCATCAGAGAAATTAAAGGTTAATGTAAGGACCATATAAAAGGTGCGGTCGCCAATGGGTTAAGGAGCACCCTGTATTTATTCCAGATTATTCTCCCTGTTTTAATACAGAGCTAATCTACGATACAAGCTGAGCAATCAATGATTTGCCGAATGTAACACTAGAAGTTGAAGTTTGCCGCATTGTTTTGCAAGTTGGTAAGATACACTACATATCGTCACTTCATGGTCTGCTTCACTCATGGGTTCGTCTTCAGCTTAAATTTGGAATAACTCAGATGTAACACAGTCTATTGTCATACCGAAAAAGGGCTCTTGGACGTGGTCGCCTCATTTTCAGTTTCCCCTCACCACTGTGAACCACAAATTCTCTTGCCAATCCGAAATCCAAAATATGAATAAATCTGTATTCTGGTGTCCCGATTCGCCCAATAGCCATATTTGCCGGTTTGATATCTCTGTGCACGAAACCGACCTGAAATAACATTATTCTTTTACCTCTACTCGAAACTCGAAAACGAATGCTCGCCTCCCAGGTTGGAAACGGGGGTGTTATTTTTATGGTTCACTTAACCAATTTTTTTCCCATTTCACGTGGTGGATTTTGACGCTTAGTGAGTAATTCAGCGGGAAATTGTAAGCAAAATTCTTGCGACTGCCCTTATTCGCTTAACATTGCTTCAACTTGCCTTTGAAAGGCCTAACGCTTCAGTAATTCACCATATAGTTCTCCAACACACTTCACAAAAACTGAAATTTGAAGCGCTTGTTAGCGGTATTGCGCTAGATGACAAAGGACGTAGTGACTTGGGTTGCTCATATTGTGAAACTAGAGAGCACATGCATGGTGAGGAATGTGCTCGTCGGGAAAGGATAATGGCGCTTTAGCTCCAACCGAGTCAGGAAACCATCTTGAGATAATGCTCTTGAAAAACGAAACATATGTATATCGCTATGAGGGATTCTATATTCATTAGCTTTTTTCAGGCATAGCCAGGCCTCATTTGAGAAGATAAGTCAACTGGCTCCCAGGTGATTAGGGGGCACTTCAATCATAATCAGTTTTGGCTTACTGCTCACGATTTTTTGTTCGTTGCTGTTATATCACCGCAATACGCGATCAGAAGGTCTCACAAGGTTGGCGATTTATGGGCAAAACTTCGCTTTCGGACGGGACTCGAGCCCGTACGTGTGCTCGCAGGCTACAGTGCTCGTTATTCCCTACATCATCGTGACCCAGGTTGCCCTAACCTTTTTGATGGCTTCTGAGAAAAGCTTTTCAGCACCCACACTCACCAACCTTGTAATTTTTAGCATTTCTACTCATAAAATTGGGGATCATTTCGGGTATATTTCAGATAATCCGAATAATTGTGATTGAACAAGAATGTGAACATAAACACACATCATGTATTTGCTTCAGGCTGAAGAGTACATTAATGCCGATTCTTACTTGCGTTGAGACGCTAAAAACTTTACCAAGCCTCCTGCAATGTAGTGTGATCAATAATAAGAAAACATTGGTTGATCTTTCCGGGACCGATTACTTTGTAATGTGTCGTAAACTTTCTCCCAACAACGTCATGACCATGTAGCTATACGATTCCCTTTTACCAGAATGCAGAAGTTGAGTAACATACGGNTTATTTTTGAGCCGCCGTAAAACCTGCAAAAGTGTTCCTAAGACATTAGGATGAGTAGTTTGGTAAAGACCACCCAACTAAGGTGTTATAGAGAACTGCCGAACATAGGTCTCATAGGAACAATCTTCACTTACTTGAACTTCAAGTTTCAAAACGCTTCCACCTGACACAAAGTTTGATTCGGCTTTCAATGCTGCCTGCAAGTTCATCGGATATTTGTGTGGTGTACGTAAGGTGGCATAGTAGTAAGTGGCGCACTATCACACACGCAGAGCCTTTGTTGGACTCCGGATCGATATCCGTAAAGGCCAACTGAGCTCTGCATACCCCCGGGTTTATTCAACTAATAGTTAATTATCGAACTCGTCTGAGCGTATATAAGCGTTGACTTATATAGGCCACTGTAAGTTGCTGTGTAGGCCACACAAGCATTCGAACTGCTACTACCATTTCGAGTAAGAGTTCTCCCTCTATTTATGGCTAGTGGTGGTGAAGTAGTGTCCAGCGGTGCATTTTCAAACGCTGATTCAAAAACTTAATTCCATAGAATAAACGCTCATGCCAACAAAGCATCCATCCCTACACTACCGGTTGATTCATACCGATGGAATGAAGCATTGACCGAATGCTCGACTGGCCTTTTTGGGTCTTCGCAACCTTC
Organism: Haemonchus placei; assembly: GCA_900617895.1. Classification (NCBI taxonomy): domain Eukaryota; kingdom Metazoa; phylum Nematoda; class Chromadorea; order Rhabditida; family Trichostrongylidae; genus Haemonchus; species Haemonchus placei. The sequence continues at coordinate 27,422 of UZAF01018105.1, read as the reverse complement.
CTTTCTTAATCTCTACAAACTTAGACAAGCATCTCGGTTCTAGGTCACTCCGCTACTAAATCTATTAGTACACATGCTCGTGACTGTAAGTATCCTAGTGTACTATCAGGGTGTCCATAAAGTTCGTTGGCCATTTGTAAACAGTGTCGCGTTACGCAACGCGTTGCGATTTTGCTCAATGATTTCGCAATACTGAAAGTACTTGCGATGGGCTATCTTCTGAGCTAGCTAGCTCTAAATTTCCTTTCCTACTCTTCCCACAATCAAGCAGTGAAGATGAGTGATAGTCACCACCACCACCGAAGTTTGCTGGACTACTACAACCTAGGCATCTTCATACTTCAATCCACGCCCAAGATGCGTCAGCAGTTTGGTGATAACACCCCTTCCAAGGACTGGATGTCAAAATGGTGGATTCGCTTCACCAATGGAAACTATGGCATTGAAGATATACCGAAGTCCGGTCGCCCAGCCACCGTCGATCGACAAGGCATTCTGGATGCCCTGGAAGATAAACCGACGACGTCCTTACGCGAGTTAAGCAAGGTCACCCAGGTACCCCGTTCCACCACCCACAAAGTCCTTATTGAACCTGGCAAAGGGTCGCAGAAGCATCGAGTTGTCCCTCACGATCTCACGCCGGCACAGGCAATGAAGCGGGTTGAGGTGTGCACCGACAACCTTAGACTCAGAGGCCTGAGGAAGATTCTGGACTCCCTCATTTGCTAAGATGAGAAGTGGGTCTAATACTCTAATCCTGCCAACGAACCAGTCTGGGTGGATTTCGATGCGCCCCGCCAAGCCGTGCAAAGAGAAATATGCATGGAAAGAAGCGCCTTCTGTCATTCTGGTTCCATGGCCACGGCGTCGTTCACTACAGCATCCTACCCAAAAATGCCACAGTGACCCTCTCTGAAGAATTGCAGGAGGTCAAGGTGAAAGCTGCCACCTTTTCCTAGAAATTGTCGCCTGAGTTTGTCAGCCTCACTTCAACTAGCCGATCCTTTTTTAGTTACCTAAGTATTGAGTACATAGCAAGCAACAGGGTAGAGCACAAACAGTCTACAGACTTAAGTCGGATCACTCCGTTTACCCCAGCTGTATTCTCTCGCGTAACAATGCTGGAAGACTCAGCCAATTCTTTGGCTGAGTCTTCTATCATTCCAACATTATAAATCAAACGATCTCTGACAGCACAAATCGAATCTGCTTACGGAAGCTCAATTTGTAGCCAGCGGTCTTAGCAATAGCCATCCGTTGGAAATTTCATTTAATGGATTTGTTTCAATGGATTTGAGAACAGTATCGACTTTTCTATCATCTACGATGCTTTATATCATCACGCATACATATAAGCTACTAGTCGGATTCCTCAGATTACTGGTGCTCGTGATAGAGTTGATTTCTTCATTAGAAAAGTAAGGTCACCGCGCTGGCGGCAGTCCTGAGGTGCGTTTGGCGTTTTGCGGGATCCAGCACGGTGCTACTACTGCCGGTTACAGTACTCATAGATATAGCGAGGTGCTGTAGCTATACGGTAATTACGGTAGAGTCACCACAGCACCTCTACCGTACCAGAACATTGTGTCACTCCAGCCCTCTCGCCACCGACCTATTGGGATTATGGGACACCCATTCTAAGCCTCTACGCTACTATACCAATGCGAATGCCTCTCCCCCCCCCCCCCTGTAACATCTACCCCTCTCTTTGAACTGCCCTCTAGACCCTCTTTCGAATTCCCCGGCCTTCCCGCCCCCTACTCCTACCCCGCTGCTCTCTTTTCAAACCCATCCCTGAACAGAATATTACATGGGGGTGTAAGAAGCAGGGCAGGGTATTGTACCCCTAGCTCCCATCTTAACAAAGAGCTGGGGCAGTGGAAAGTACGGGCTAGTTCGGTGGTGCAGTTGTTCAATTAAGACCGCACCACTGGACCGGCTACCGTACCCCATTATCAGCAAATCCTATCTAACCTTGCCCCGTTTCCCCACACTGATTCACCTTCACCAGCCCGGATTCGAAAGACTCCTTAAATCCCGTAAAAACTCAGCTACATTATCCCCTCCCCCTGCGACTGAGTTTCTTCAAAGTCTTCTCCACAGAAGCTATATGACTGTTGCGGCTTCTGTCGTGTGCAATGTTCGGTAGGCTGCCGTGGAAGGATGCGGAATCCCCTTGTTTTGCACAGTGAGATGGGCTGAGCACCTTCCTGGGCTGACGTTCACCACAAAATCACATGACTTGTCTGCCCATCGGGTCATGGATTCCTCGGCTTTAGCGACGGCATCCCCGATCTTCGCTCGTTAACGGGGGTCGTTTCTGGTTCTCTCGCCACGGTGCTCCACTGCAGCATCCTACCCAACAATGCCACAGTGACGGCAAAGACCCTCTCTAAAGAATCGCAGGAGGTCGAGGTGAAGGCTGCCGCCTTGTCCCAGAAGCTTGCATATCCGTGGTTGCTCTGGAACAACGCGCACCCCACAAAGCGAGAGATATTCAGGCCTGGACAGGCTGGGCATCAAAGCGGTTACGCATCCACCGTGTAGCCCGGACATAAGTCCATGCGATTACCGCATCTTCCGGTCCATGCAAAATTTCTTAGACGGAAAACAGCTGAAGAACGAGGGCGACCTCGAGGACGTCATCGAAGACTGGGCCGGGTCGCAGCCAGCCGGCTTTTGAGAGGATGGAGTTGCCTCTCTACCAGATCGTTGGCGAAAGGTGCTGGGTATGCATGGAGATCATATCATGGACCAGTAATTTTGACTTGGTGAGTTCTCTTTACAATCTCTGAAAAAACGAATGGCCAACGAACTTTATGGACACCCTTTTAAATATGATTCGTTGAGGGTGCTTCTTGGTGCGTGCTTCTGTGTGTGTATGTGTACGCGTGTGAGGGTGTGTGTATGTGCCAGAGTGTGTGTGCATGGGCGTGTGTGTGATGTGCGTGCGTGTGGGTCAGGACTCGTACATACGTACGGGTAAGTGTAGAGGGTGTGCATGTGCATGGGTATGGGCATAGGTGTGCGTGGGTGCGTGGGTGGGTGTGTGCACATGGGTTGCGTACGTGGCGCATGTGTGTCAGGATATCACGTTGTGTGCGTTTATGGGTGTATGTGCACATATATGTTCATGGGTGTGTTCATAGGTGTGTGCATGTGTGTGTGTGTGTGCCTGGGTGTGTGTGTACGTAGCGTTTGTGTGTGTGAGTGTGCCAGGATGTATGTATGCGTCAGGGTGTGTGTCTATCTTATCTTGTCATACACCTCTGAGATTTGGGCCTATGCGAACAGGATGAGTATTTGGTCAGCGCCACAGAGCATGCTGTGGAAGACACTATGCTTGCAGTTTCTATACAAACACGAATTTAGAAGTCCGACCCCCGTTAACGAGCGAAGATCGGCTTGCAGTCGCTAACGCCGAGGAAACCATGATGCGATGGGCTGGACAAGTCATGTGATTTTGTTTAATTAACACATCAATCCGATTGTATAGACAGTGATAGCAAAACTGTTCCTAAAGCGTGCGTCCCTATCATCATCATCATCATCATCAGCGTCACTATCATTCTTTTTTGTTACCCATTTTGTAGCTCATTCGGGTTGTATCAGTTCAGACTGCTTGAGTGATAAAGGTTGTGATAGCAATTGACCAATGGTTTCGATCAAGAAACTGAGACGATCCATTACTTGTACCTAAGGTGGGAGTTTCAGCTCTTTTTCGTAGCAGCGTCTCTGCTGGAAACGACCAATCCAACAGAAACACATCACCCCAAAAGCAGAACCTACTTCCTTTTTTGTTTGCATATCTTCTACTTTGTAAACTGCGCCACATCCACCTTCACCGAGTTTTCTGAGTATTCGCCATCGTTTGCTTATAACTTTTCCTTTAGGTATTTGAACGGGTCCGGAGTCTGATACTGAAATGTATCCTTCATGATCACCTGCATGATTCACATGAAATAGATGTTTCGCTCAAAAATTAGAACCGAGAACCCTGGACAAACGCACACTACCATAGTAAAACGAACGTGTAATTACAATGAAGTAGAAACTGACCCATCGCATAGGGAGAAGCAAGTATATTCGCGAACAGCGCTCTACTAGAATACGGCATACCCGCGGCGACTACACAAAATAGAATGAATAAGCGTTATCGAGCTGATACTTGACAATGCTTCATTATCTTTCCAGTGTAGGGAGCATCACGATCATTGATTTAATTATCTCTACTAATGTTGTACAAGAAACTCTTACATTCGTGTCAGACTCCAAACAGCAAGAAAAAGCAAGGACGCAAAGAGATGAGTAACGCTGAGAAAAGGGAACAGAGAGAATAATCATTTGCATCGCACGTCGGCATCATTTTCGTCGGTCTTCTCGAGCGGGCGCCTACTACGTTTCCATTTGTTCGTGTCGCGAGCCAGAGCTGTCCAGCGGATCATCCTCGCTCGAGGGACACGAAAAAAAGCGTTACTTCCGATCAATGTTTTCTTGAAGAAGTCCAATCACCGCGCTAACAGCCGTCCTCGTCTTCGTTTGCCGCCCCTGAGAGACCTAGCCAGTTACCGCCCTGGTTCAGAGGCCATCACCTATGGGATAGCATGACCAGCCCACCGGTCTTCGATTTCTTGGCGTAAGTGTTGACATCTCTGATCCCATTTGTTGATGGAACTAGAATAGGGAAATTCCGAGCATCGTCCTCTCCAAAGTGTGTTGAATGAGTTGACAGCATATTCATCTTCTTTACATAAAGTTCAAGTTTCCGATGCGCATGTCATAGCAGCAGGGACAGCTAGAACTCTAATCGGCAGGGTAAATTTTGAAAATTATGGGAGACCAAATCCGCCTTATGGAACTCCCTATGGAACTCTTCGACCCAGCTAGGAACTTTTTTTATGAAATCCCGGTTTACTGCGTTCGCATGCGGATTCATTGGGACTGACCTCATCAAAAAAATAGTGAAGTAACATCAACAGCCTTTTTGCTGCTATTGTCCATTCACTGAATTAACCCAGTATTTCAGTGATAACCGATTTACCCTTTACAGTCCCACGTTGTAAAAAAGAACTTTCTCGTTCTGCTCCTGATGGCGGAAATTCTTGAGCTTCAGCAATTTTTCAAAAAGCCCGCAAAAGACAAAGGGGATGCTTATCGGTCTTCAGTTGGAGATACCCGAAAAGGTTCTTCTTCAGAATTGGAGTGAGGTGTGAATATTTTTCATAATAAGGAACTTTTTAATTATCGATTGATTGGATAAATGTAAAGAGAGAGCACAACAGCATATGCTACATTTTTGGCAAATGCAATATGGTCTAAAATAACGGAAAATAAGCAAGCACTCAAACATAGCATCGTAGATATCGTTGGGATCATAGTTATGGGGAAAGTATCAATTCAAAATGGTGGAAGTGGCGTGGTGCAAATGGTAAAAGGGTGTGGTGCAAATGGTGCCTGGCTATCATTGTCNCTTGAAAATCAGTTGCTCAAGCTGAATATAAAAGTATTGGCCTTGTCACTGGCATACAAAAGTGAGTACAATTGCTATTTGGATTAATGAACTGTGTAAGAGCTGGCATTTCTCGTTAAACGATTAAGAGGGCAAGGGTTAGTCATCCGGCAGTTCGCAGACCACTTGCAAGCTTACAGGGCATTGCGGGGAAACCATACGGCGAAGGAACAACATCGGACCGACGACGAGTAAGAGCCAAGAAGGGTCACTGAAAGACAAGCCCGGCGGTCTTGGGTCGAGGACGCCCTCCTTCTTTATTACTGTACTGTATATGTCCGATGACTATGCTCAATAAAGTGTTAGCTGTATTCCTGTCGTTATGGATACAAGAGTCTGGAGTAATGTAGCCAGGAATTAAGTTGTAGCAGCAAGGCTTCTCACCAGCCGGGTAACGCTAATGCCTTTTTGTATGATGTGATTCTGCTAGAAACTAGTGCCGAGAGTTTTGTTCTTTTTTCTTTCGATTCTGGTCGATCGACTCTTTAATAATCTGTACGTGTCCGCTGACCCCATTGTTTGACACACAGGGGACTTTTCTGATTCAACTCCTTACCGGCAGGTAGTTGTTCAGAGACTTCGTCAGAAGCAGCAGTACACGGTTTTTCCTCTTTATTCCTTCTTCATAATCCCTTATTCTCGATTCTTTCCTACTTCCTTTTCATCTTGGCACTTTTCCTCTTTAGTAGACATGCTTTTTACCTACTTTCCTTCCACTTTTATCATTGTTTTGCTTTCTCCATAGTCAAGTCATGGGCCTGTCAGCCCATGTAGTAGAGTATGAGGGGCCCTGTATCGTTTGTTCATTCTATTCAGATCGGGCATTCAGTACGACCCAATTGTCGAGTAGATTAGTGCGTATTATAAGGGGAAGAACAGTTCTTTTTCCATTAGCTCCAAGCAGTTTCGTGTTCGGATTAGTACGTGTAGAGGAGGCCGTGATGTACTCTCCTCTACTCAGTGACCGCCGGTTCGGGGCTTCAGGCTTCGGTTATATTAGGCCCCCGCACGTTTTCTCCTTTTTTTTTACCTGCTCTGATCGGTTTTCAGGTTCTTATTTATTCTCTTCGTTCATTTTATTCTTCTTATGAGGAATTTTTTACCTCTTCCTTGAGCTCTCCTTTTTTGGTTTTCTCTGTTTCATTCACTGTTGCGGTTTTTGGTGAAAATGTAGTTGGGGGTAGGGAGGAGAGCCACCCATCCGAAGGTCAGTATATCAAGAAATGAACTCAGT
>UZAF01018104.1:0-18837 GCA_900617895.1 Haemonchus placei | reverse complement strand
TTACTTCAAGACATATTCAGCCGCTATAAAAAGAGATGCATTTCCGTCAACCTCGATCTGGCGCTTTCTGTTCTCCCATCGCTCGGTATCGTTCTTAATGAACTCTTAGTACTATTCTGTACCGTAGACTCCTGATACCATAATCAGACGGTAGATTTATTCTCTCACCTTGATGTGTCCACATGGACCAAAAAAATTATGCACATTCTGCTCTCTGATCGCTGGTCCTATGATCCGAATCGGGAGCAGCTTATGCGAATTTATTCGGCGTCCAGTTATAAGTATTTTTAAGTACTGTAGGCCATTATTCGTTGAACCGCCGACTCCTATTGCCCTCCTGCACAGATCCACTAGATCCTGTAGTTCTGCTCGTAAGGTTCCCTGAGCATGACCAATTACTGAAGCGAATGATTCCTGCATTCTATTTTACGTTTTGACATCACCGTAGTTCTTTCTTCAAGCCCTGAAAGGGAACCGTCCCAAAGGTGTTATCCATTGTTATGAGGAGTGATTATCGAGGTACAATTGCGGCACGGTAACCCCCCTCCCCCGCACTGAATAATTTTATCTCCAAGCTGTTTCTGAATGAATTGATAGTGTTATTCGTGTAGTTTCTCACGATGAAATGTAACAGTCGGTAAGGACAGAGAATCAGAATCGTCAAGGCTTTCTGCGTCTCTGTCGATGTCGATGCTCGTATACACACTGTTATGTGTATGATCCTAGACCCGAATGGGGAAGAAGCGCTGCCCCAAGCGGTGCCACAATCACATGCGCGGTCCGCGGATCGAATCCCGGACTGATAGAGAAGCCATCGACTTGTGATTGCGGACTCGCCTGGGAGCTTAGAAGCACTGACTTATCCATCGCATGTCATTGTATCCATCGCCTAGGTACTGGAATCCATTTTTAGGAAAGCAAATTAATCGATAATCGAATGGCCCCCCAGTCCTCTAAAGAGAGCATGGCCAACAAATGGCAAGATTACAAATCTGATCCCAGAATCGTTTAGCGGTATTTTTTGGGTGACGCATACATTCACCCACGTAGGATGAACAATAATAAAAACGGGTTTAACTCTCCATAATCACTATAAACATGTGGGATTAGGCCTCAGAATTGTGCTCCACTAAAACTATATAGTGTCTCAAAAGCCACTTTTCTGATCGTTCCTGGAGCGGCTATTGTGTCCTCGAAATATTTCAGGACTTGATTTGCAATAGACTTTCGAAGATTACGGTAGGAGTACAGTGCTTTTTCCACCCACCTGTCCGTAGACTAGTCACCTTATTGAGAGAGCAGGACTAGATCAGATTTCACCGTCTCGATCCGAGTTTCTCTACATATAAGTATTCTCGTCATTCGGTTTATCGATTTGTATTGATTTTTCAAATGCACCTATTACAGTTGTACACCATGGGAATGGACACAATTCAACCGATAGAATTGACTCGCGCAACAGGTACGGTATCTTCGGGTCCTAGTCGATTAACATAAAGTTCCCAGAAATTGTTCTTGATAATCCTTTAGGCGCTCTCTCAAAACGGCCTTACGTACCGCAAGAACCATTGACATGCGGCCAAAAAGTTAAGCGATGGTTCAAAAAATACTTCCTGGAAGGTAAGTTACCAGCAATCGATTATCGACCCCAAAAGAGGCAACCACCGTAACCCTTCTTTAGGACAGCACTTGGAAGAGGAAGCCGAGGCCGAATTGCAAAAACTACCAGAAAATCCAACGTGGGAGGATCTGATCTTCATCAAGTACCGGAAGTTCGTGGCCATGCTCATCCCGTTCACTCTCATGCAGGTACCACTTTTCCCCGTCCGTGACTTCTACCTACAGAAAATCAGTAAATGTTTTGAAGACTGTCTGGTGGATGGTTGCTATTCGACAAAACTTTTTCCAATGGTATCCGGACTACTGGCATATGCCCGTTACGATGATCCTTGGCTCGTTTGTTGGAGGTTTGTGGAAAGACGACGACGTATCGACCTGGAAGTAAACCTTCAGTTTTCCAGGGATGACATCAGAAGGAAGTGGAGCTGTAGCGTTCCCGGTCATGACGTTAGCCCTTCACATTGCCCCATCGATAGCCAGGGACTTTTCGCTCATGATCCAATCATGTGGTAAGCAAATGCTAAAATGATTCTGAACCGAAACGATGACAGTATACCGTAAAATTCAATCAATAATTGATCGATTTCAGGCATGACATCGGCACTGATGTGTGTGATGTTCATGAAGGTAAAGATCGAAACCCGCGCTGTGATACTCGGTACACTTGGAGCTATTCCCGGCTTTATAATCGGAGTGCATTTCGTAAGTCGGCTGAAAAAATCGATTATTGATTAGTCCATTTCAATGGGTTCATCGTTGCAGATTGATCCACTATTCACTGGACCCCAAAAGAAAATGATGTTTGTGGCTATTTGGACCTCGTTCGCTATCGCCCTGGGAATTCTGAACTCCCAAAAAAGAACAACCTTCAAGGAGATCCCTGATTTCTGTGCGTGGAAGGCCGTAGTGCTGTTCGTCACTGGATTTGTTGGAGGTGAGTGGAGTTGTGGGATGAGATCAATCGATAATCGATTAATACCAGGCTGAGTAGTGAAGTATGATCTTTATAGGAGTCTTCGATGCATTTGCCGGTTCGGGTGTCGATATTTGCATTTTCTCGATCATTACCCTTCTCTTCCGTGTGACTGAAAAGACAGCAACACCCACAACTGTTGTGCTCAAAGGTTCGTTTTCCCAAACATATTTTCAGGAACCTCCTTTTCGTCTAGAAAATCTCCTTAGTCCCGATTTTCTACCCTAATTTCGATTGTTTATAATGTCTTTGGGGGTAGATCCATGCCAGTAATTTCGATTGTTTATAATGTTTTTGGGGGTAGATCCATGCCAGAGCGCCTGGAACCGGTCGCTTTCCAATACAGCGCCATCGATAAACAAAGGAAAAATAACATCAGAATAACAATAATGACTGATCGGAGTGGGTAATCTGTTCGGTCACCGCTGAACAATTATCAAATGCATAACAACAACTAGATATGAACAATACCAACTTCTATAAGGCAATGCCTACATGGTTTAAAATGAGAAAATCAGTACGGGCCGCGAGCGGTTGCGATGCGGTAACCGTGGACTTAGACTCTGGGTTCGTCAAGCGTATGTATGTACAGCTTCCGCATTGGGCGCTGGAGAGGTCAGTGGCAAGAGGGAGGGTAACATTGCAGAAGGCCTTATCTCAGTAAATTACAGTATCCCGACAGCGACTGCAACCGAAACAGTTCAGCCGTCGTGAATATGCAGAACATTTCTTCAGTCTGTGCATAGCCTAACGTTAGTATTTCAGGTGTAAACGCTGTCATTGGCTTCTTCTATCGTGCTGCAATGATGGGTGATATCTCCCAAATGGCTTGGACATATTTTGCACTGTCTATACCAGTTTCGTCATTCACGGGACCAGTTGGCAGCTTTCTCGGATCACATCTTCATCGTCAGGTCAGCCCCTACATTCAAGCCAGCCCGTACCACAAAAATTGACGTCTATGAGAGATTCTGCGGAGTTAGGAATATATAAAGGAGGATATTCTTCTATGGAATATGTGAAAAACGTGGTTCCTCTTCAGGTAGTCGCTGCAATGGTATACATTTTGGAAGTAATCGCTCTTATCGGCTTCCTATGCACCAAGCCCACATGGCAATTGATTGCAGTAGGAGGTGAGTTCCAAGTTGTGATCACGGTTAACCAATCAATAAGTTTCTTTTCTCAGGATGCATTATCTTTGGCGGCTTCGTGTTCTTCTCGTTCATCTCGAAAGCCGGTCAAAATATAATGAAGACCGTCGAAGAAAAACAGTTGCAAGAACGACGACAACCGAATGTCTGATTGGTTGATGGCAGACAAGCTGCGGAGTGCTCTGATTGGTCACTTGGTGACGCCGTGCCTTCGGCTGCATTGTTGTTTTCTTTGTTTCGTTTCTTACCTCAATCATAACCAGAAATGGGTTTTTGAGTTGTATATTATTCCACTTGACTTTGTTATGATCTCTCAAATGAATATTGCCAACTAGCTTCGTTAATCGATTCCTCTGAAAAATTGATTGAAAATTCAATCAATATTTCCTCATGCTCGAATAGAATAAAACAAACACTTTCGGGAAGTCCTATTGTTTTACTTTGACTGTTCTGGCGTAATTTGCGATGAAGCCGGTATTGCTCCTTCAACGAAGTAGCTTCAGCTTTGACAAAATGCGAAAGGTGCTAATCGACTGGTGAGGCGTGCGCCATGCACGTTAGCGCCGAAGAAAAATGTGTAGATTGATTACAGCGTTTTCTTCGATTCTTAACCTTTGTAGTCCAAGCTTTCCTACGACTTGAGGAATATTACATACTTTCCACGATAGCAGTTTGTGAACTTGGTTGTTCGCTAATTGTGTGAGTGCTTTGTAAACCGATGTAAAAGAGAGCGATGAAGGAATTCTTCAAAACTTTATAGAAATCACTTGGAAAAGAGCTGATATTTGGGTTGGTTCTAAGAGCTCCACGAGGATTAATTGAAAAAAAGTAAGCATTGGACGAGTTTTCCGCTGGCTACTGTTGGCACTATGCCAGTCGCCATCGGGATAGGATAGTGTTGCTGTTGCATTAGCCTCTCCATGGCTAGCCTTTGTACTTATTTGTAAACCTTGGGTCGCTCTAGCCATTACTAATGAAATGAAATATAAAGATACTACTCTGTGTAGCTGACTCGAAGGGACTATTTTAACGACCTTTCAACGAATACATGTTCGTTATTTAGAGACAATTTCGCCGCCATCACAATTCTAAAGCAGAAGGCTTTCTGATGGCGTAATAGATCATACGCAATGCGCTTCTTCTTTGAGTATGGCGGTACTCTCTCCGAATTTCCACCGGAAGCGGCAGTGGTCCGTGGTGACTACCGTACCTTTGCGAGCGACTTTGGGTGCTACGAGCGCGACGCGATTTTCGGAGAGAACTACCTACAACCTTTATTCGGCCGTCGCTAAATGTAAATCAAGCCTTGATGAAGACGAATAATTTCCTCTGACGGCTTTGACGCCATCTTGTTTTCACAGTACATTGATTCATAATGAAATACGATTTATCTCTCGTTCACTATGTTCATGCACTGAAAAATGCAGCTTTTGAGGTCGTGAGCAATACGGAAGTGAACGTTGACAGATCAAATGGTTCCGTACGGTCGCGGGGTTAGGCTATCTTTGTCACACGATCGACGATGATGACGCTTCCATCTTTGGCCAAGCAAGAAAGCATCGTCTCGAGAGATAGATGGTTCAGGGTCACGATGTAATAGTTCAACGACAATCAACAACGAGAAACAAATGATCAAGGAACGACTGAAACATGAATCCCTACAGTCGTACAAGTATCACTTCTATATTTTGTGTGGGAGGGAAGAGTTGTGGGAGCAATCAATAGCTCAGGGATGTTCTTCATAATGCCTTTGAGGAAAAGGTTGAGGTGATCTGATCAGCAGCACAGCCTCAAATCTTAAATGCTGATTAGGTCCATCTGACCATACGGGCCCGAAAATCCAGAACTTTCTCGAAACCCAGAGCTCGAGCGGCTCGAACTGGTTGGAGTCAATCCGACGACCGGAACAGGCGCCATAGTGCAGGGTGCCTAGTCTGCTCACAATTCCAATTTAATTTTCGACCTTTTTGTAGTTCAACTGTTCCGAACTCTACAGATTGTGCACTTTTACACAGTTTTTAAGTTACATGATGTACGCGTTGACCCACCAAAAAACCTCTGAGCTGCTCTTCAATGATCTGCAATTGATTGCCAATAAACGGCAACCGTCATTTCGAGTCACTTCGCAGCCTGGAGTTCACCCTGTCTCGATTGAAACTTGAACCCATCTTTCTGTCCCTGGAGCTTTCTATAAAACCTCATCGTGTTTGTTTCTTTTGTGTTTGTCTTCGTCCCTGCTTGAGCTGGTACCGATCGCTTCACATCATTTCTTTGTATTTTCTGTTACAATTTCCTTTCTACGACGATCAAACGATCATACTTATCTCTCTCTAACGATAATTTCTATTTGTGCAGAAAAGGGTCCGTAATACCCGTACCCGCGAGATTCTATTCGACCAAACTTTAGATTGTTCTAGAAGTGAATTCGTGGATAGCTTCCGAGGGATTATGTTGCTGTGGCATAGTGTCTTTAAAACTCACTCATAAAAAAAGAAAACCATTTTTGTATCAGAAACAATGCCATAGTAATGTCGTTGACGCTGTAAATGATTGCTACAATACCTTACTAGAGATGCTTCACATTGTTGTTAAATGAAAACTAGGCCCAGCCATGCCTCAGAATATAGAGAGAAATCAAAAACTGGTAATGCTCCACATTCCTCTGAACCTTGTTGTAGCCTTGGCTACCTTTCACTGGCCACTAGACCTTCTTCTCTTCCGGGCTTTAAGATCAGAGGATTTGAAGCCAGCAAAGAACCTAGGAGAACCTTCAAACTTTACGCGATTGTCGGCTGCATGGCGCACTATTGCATCTTTTGTTTCGTGCTGAGTTTCTATATGTAATGGAGCTATTTTTTCTAATATTACTAACAGACAGAGTGTACATTTCAAGTGAGAGTGGAATCTTCATTTGTATGCTCCATACATTACCTGGGGAGGCGTGTATTTAATAGTTCATTTTTATAATTTATAATTATGAATAATTACGGTTTATTTCCAGATCCATGCAAGCCGCTCAAATGCGCTCCAATCGAATGACAGATGTTTGCAAGCCCTTCGGGACATGGGCAAAGCAATGGTCCTGGCATTCTGGCAACAAGTACAACTCATGGCTCACACTAAAGAGGTTGGTGTACATTTGAAATCATCTTTTAGCTGTAAAACAATATTCAGTTAATATTTATCTCGAGAATAAGCCCAGAAAGATAGGATGGGATCTTTATTGATTTGTTCGATTGATCAACAATCACCGTAGCAGAAAATAGCGGTTTCTCAGTAGACAATGATGAGATCAACGACCCGAGAGAGAACGTTTAGTGTCGTATGATGTCAGAGATCAACGTTGACCAAAAAATGCGGAAGAATATCGCTCAACACGGAACTCTATGGATAAAGGAGAACTGTGATAGGGAACAGTCGATATTGGAGGGAAAAATCATGGCAAAGAGCTAAAGGGAATCGGTGATTCACCATCGTAAATCACCTAAAGAACCCCTAACCAAGACTTCGTTCTCTGAAGCAAAAGCCGTTCATTTCTCGTTCATCGAGCAGTCACTCCCTAGCGAGATCGCTGCAGGACCATCAACAGGAGACCTACAGTAGACCTGGCTTGATACCGGCAGTAGGGCGATAGGTGTCTTTGTCATCTCGCTGGAGCTGAGTACCAATCAACGGCATACGGCGTCCCATACCCGACTTTTTGAACTCCGTTACCGTCAGTAGTCCCAGAGGCTCCATCTTCGGACCCCAGACCCTGTTCAAACTAAGCAGTTGTCTCGCTTGCTGTGACCCGGTTTTGGCGTGATTACAACAACAACTCCAACTAGCGCTCTATACTCCTACAACTTGACAGTCACCGATTTTGGGGTTGGGATGTACTCAGTGCCTTTACGGCCAGCTCATAGCATGGGGGAGGAGTTTCTGGACGAGCTTCCTCGTTCACCTGTTTGGACATCACGGTTTTCGTAACAGGACACGATCCTGAAAATGCAGCAATTAGCAGCCATCGACCCAATAAATCGGACCTCATCTATTGGGTGGATGCATTATTGATTGCTTGGATAATCAATATGGTTTCTCACTTGATTGCTGACAAACTTCCACAACCCACAGCTGATCGTAGGTGGGTGGAGGTGAGCTTTGGGCCCCTTGATCTGGCTGTTGATGTTTAGCCGATAGCAGTTGGAACAGGACGTAGTTCTGGAAAACCATCAATAGCCACAAGTTCAAGGAGAGCATGCTAAAAAAAAGTAGGATGTCCGCTTCTAAAAGGTGAAATATTGGCGGAAATAAGCGTCAGTGGTCCTGTTAGACTTGACGAGCGACATTCTATCCACGTCATTCGCAAAGTATAAAAGTTCACCTCGGCGAACTGTAGGAAGACGGCGATAATGACAAGCACCAAGCGAAATTCGGCGTTCTCATTCCCGATGTCCGTTTCGTGAAGGCTATAGAATAGAGCGCATAACGACATTACGATCTGAAATGATCGATTATCGATTGTTGACAAAAATCAATATTTCCTATCAGGTCATCATTACCTTGTGGACTCCATCAGGTAGCATCAGGATTGGATGATTCAGATAGAGCCCAGTAATTGCGATTCCAAACATACACGATGCTGAACAGTATATCAAATCCAGAACGAGCCCAAAGCAACCGAACAGCCATGTAGCGATTATCAGACCGTTTGTGTAATTTATCACAGACAGCAAACAGTATGTGTGGCGACACTAAATGGTCATCGATCGACCAATTATTGATTTATCGATCGAACAGAGCAAAACATTCTGATGTTGCCCACCTGTATCTCTTCTAACCATGCGTTACATCGATTGATCGCCTCTATCATGATGAAATGTGGGTTCATTTTGCAACTGAACGTTTGAAAAATAGAGAAAAAAGTCAAGGTGGACTAATCGATAATCGATTCGACTGCGGAATTGAACGATCTCACTCGAAGAAATGGATATGAAAAAGATGACAAAGACGGTGTAAAACTGAGTCGTCATGCAATCAAAAATCTCCAGAGTACTACATTCAGATCAGGCTCGTTCGGTTCAAACCCCTCCCATCGTTCTTGCCCTATAGTACTTCAATGTAGGGTGGGAAGGCACTGGTTGCTCAAGTAGTTACCATAAGCGAAGCCAGTAAAAGAAGTATCACGGACCGATGGAGCCTGCCCCCTATTTGTCCGAAAAGTTCTACCTTATTATTAAAAACCTTTACAAACTATAGCTATTGATCGGTAGGTGAATTATTCACCCTAGTCGCCCAATAAAGAACTAGGTTTCGATGACGAACATCGATCAGTAAGTCGTCGTGGGCGACACTTTTGTAAAGGAATGCGACCAGTTGTCGTTAATGTGCATATGCTACAGTATGCTGAAGGAGATAAGAA
Source organism: Haemonchus placei (assembly GCA_900617895.1). Classification (NCBI taxonomy): domain Eukaryota; kingdom Metazoa; phylum Nematoda; class Chromadorea; order Rhabditida; family Trichostrongylidae; genus Haemonchus; species Haemonchus placei. The sequence continues at coordinate 9,692 of UZAF01018104.1, read as the reverse complement.
TCGTCAATATATGCTACAGTATACCAAACGAGATAAATAAACATGACACTGATTTTCTTCTAAATCCTAATCTTCAAATTGGAACCCATGAGATCGAACTGGATCCAAAGCCATGTTTTCAACGGGATTTTCTGTTTTTGTCCATTTTCTTCTCAAAATTTAACTATTTACGAAATTTGAAGAAAAAACTAACTCAAATCCCAAGTGAGGCTGCAGGACGTCTCAGGTCCTATCTGATTCCAGAAGGTCTGGGTGATATGTGGAGAGGTATATTAGAACAAGACCTTTCATGAGAAAATGAAAAGTACTTGTTTACCGTTATGTGGGTGCTACTACTCATATGTGTAAGTGTAATTTTGTTTATTGGTGCTTTGTTTACCGTTATTTTATTTATGCTCACTGATTTGCTTTTTTGACTTCTGAATAGATCTATGCATAGTGGCAGAACCTTGATGTAATCACGGACTTAAATTTAGAGAAGAGAGTCTGCGGAAGGTTCAGGTGCCATCTAAATAGGAATACTGGTGAAATTAGAAAAAAGTAATTCACTAAATTAATAAGATACGTGAACATAGTATGGTCAGGTTGAAAGGTAATCATGTCAGGTACGTCAGCTCTCATTACCGAGCGCAGCATTGTTTTTCTTATTCGGAGATCAGCGCGAACGGGTATCCGGTTTTTTGTTTCGACGCCATCACTTGAACCTTGATCGATCACAGCATCAGGTCGGTGGTGTGGCGAGCTGCCAACTTGGCAGGAAGTGGTGGCTCCCGGGTAAATACTATCCAAACAAGGGGATCCTTTCTGTCGAAAAGATCAGGGAAGATTAGAGTTTTGGTAGAGTTTGGTAAGATTAGTTTTTGGTGGTTTTTTTTTCTCAAAACCTCGTCATCGGTGTTCCGGGAGTCACCGAGAGGGGCAAGAAGAGCTCACGGTTTATTCACATAGAGAAAGGTGCTCATTTTGATTTAAGAGGATACGTTGAGGTAATACGCGGTTGACCGCAAATTTCGTTCCCACCGAAAATTCTATACATTTCAGAGCTATAACTGTCTGCCAAATAAGAAAAGGCAGTCTAAAGGTCTTTGATTATGGATGATGACGAAGGAAGATTCTAGAAAAACAAAAGGACAATTACTTTCAATCCTGTTTTTCGTAATGCTCTTTAAATATGGGCCATAACGTTTGGAACATTCTGAGAAGTTTACGTCTCTTTTATGCTTTGCTACCTAAAAGTTGTATAAAAACGCCTGCGATGAATATTCTTTGCGGCCACCCAATTTTCATTTTCAGTTGGAAGTGCTCGATCATTGAGGGACTGCTCTACTGCGTTGGCTAGGCAAGTGCTGTTCTATGAGAATGGCGGTGATGTCGGAAATCGTGGCTTCCTAGTTCTGTTGGTAAAATGGCAACATCACGGTTGATAGCTGCGGTATTGCATATCTGGATTACACTTCCAGGTTTCCAACAATTTGTCGTTTTGTTTTTTGTTTACTCGGGTCGGAAATACCTTTTTGCCACTTTTGTTGTTATATGGTTGTAAACCCATGGAAATCCGATAGGATTGAGCTCATACGGCCTTCAAGGTCTACTGTACCCGCGGCAGCATGGTGAATCGCCAAATGTTTGGCTATGGCCTTTTGATGGCTTTTTCGATTTGCCTGATATTTAAGTACCGATGGCTTAGGTATTCGACTCTAAACACTTAACCCTCCGATGAAAACAAGTTGCGTAGTTTGCCTTCCTTTTCCTACTTGCAGATTTAGTCAATGGGAGAATGTTAAAAATTGTCTCTTATCTATGCAACTCATTTTCTTTGTCGATTCCTGAATTCTTTCGGTCACCCACCTCGAATAATAATGTGAAGCGACCCTCGCCGGAACCAGAACGTCTATCAGAGAAAGTCTTCTCGTCCGTTCCAACTTTGTCATTTTTGAACTGTGCAAACTAACAATCTCCATATATGACGCAATTTCGCAAGTTTAGAGTATTTGAGGCTTTATCGGGGGGCGGACTAATGAAGGTGGTCGGAAAAGCTGGTTTTTTTTTGCCGCTCGGAAAGTGTGGTTCAGAAGGCTGGGTTCGAGGCAATCTAATTTTTTGAAAATATCTAGCACATCCTTGGGGGTCAAACAAAACTCCAGAATGTTGTGTTTTGATTGGTCTTGTGACACACTACAGTCGATATGTACCTGAATACGCACACGTAGCTGGCGTACTGAAGCCTGCAGAAACCCCTCCTGGACGAGTAGTTTTATGAAGAGGACGAGATAATCGCTAGCTACCGTATCCATTTCACAGTGCACTCTACAGATTTCTTGCCTACATTGACATAAATTGCCTTATTTTTGCACGGATCTCAAATAATGACTTATTGGTGGATTATTTCCTCCTTTGCAAATTTCCAAGCCTAGGCTAAGCTATTCGCCATAAGAGTTAGAATAAAAATTCCTTGCCGATAACAACAATTTACAGTAGACCACGAGCATTGGGAAACCTCGGACTGTGTGCCCCATGAGGGAAAACCTTTCTGAACCTTCAGTGTGTCAAGAATCGGAACGTGATCCCGGGATTGAAAACTGGCTAGAAATTCCTTGACCTTTACCTTGAAAGTGTGTTCCCTGATATTCGATTTGGGGGCGGAGGAGGTTTGTAAGTACTAACCAGAGTTGACTACCGTAACTGAATAATAGTGCCAACATGCAATCAAACTTCTTACTTTGATCTTGAGCAGAAATCAATTTATGACCGACTCTCAGAGGGAATGTTGACTGCGCCTGGACGTTCGCTTTCTATTTTCCCTATAATTTTCCCTTTCTTCTCTTTTCTCCTATAGATTTGATCGAAGAACTGGGAAGCTGATCGGATGGATTAGTTTCGCGGGACAACGTAACCTTGATCTATCATCTGACCACATTGTCGGCGACGGTCTGTTTGTTTGCACCCAGAGGAAATAGAAGCTTTAAATAGAACACGTGCCGAGAACCAATATATCCTTATCAAGTGGGGACAGCATACGACCATCACCTCCATGTGAAGTGAGGATAGGCTGAGATGGATCAGAGATCGGAATTGCATCAGTAAAAGGAAAAAGCAACTGCTACAAAAATGAACTCTAAAAGTGCCAGATGCTAAACCTCGAAAGCCACCTCGATCTAGGGAGCTTAGGGTGCAATCATGTCGATCAGTATTTTGCGTGTGTTTGTTGTTGCATGAACATCTATCTTACTGGCACAAGTCGATAACCATTGAAATTTCAGTTGCTGTTACTGTTTGTAGGGTATCTAACCCTTAGAAGGCTATATGAAGCATTGTTGGGTCGAAATCTCACTATACTCAACACTTCCATGAGAGGACGAGTTCACCGACCTTGCGGAAGCTGATGTTATTCACAATAGAGCACGTTTGTTGTAAGTGCAGTCAGTCTCTGCTACTTCTACAACAGGTAAAATCTCGTCCAGACAACTCTTTTCTCGCCATAATCATGTCCAACCTGGATAGCTATGGGTGACCTAGCATTTCGTTATTACTGCAGCTTTTTTTCTGTTTTCTTTACCATCGATGGAATATTCCGCAACAACACTTCTGCCTTGTAGACATACAGGCCGGTAAGGCTATAAAAGGAGCATGAATATACCGCAAACTCGCCCTCGAAGTGGGAAGCATTCGTCCCGGGTTACGTAGTGGGAATACTGAAGTTCTCGCAGGAACTCTCCGATGCTTGGCCCCATAGCTTATTGAAGCTGCTATCTGTACGAAACTCGATTCGACTTCGCTATTGATGAACGATTTCCTCTCTTCGAGCTTATTCATGTGATTTCATCACGAGGTCTACAAAATTGACTCAGCAGTTTTTCTCTCTCAAATTTTTCATCTACTGCGAGCTTTGGGTTTTGGTAGTAATCCGATGGCGCGCTGATGTCCCATAATGTCTTGATTCCGTAATCACCGACTAAATAAACGGAACGCAAGGTTCACATCAAGCAAACTCAGACCCCGACATTACATCTTCGCTCTCTGATCTTCTAATACCGTCAGATAATCAGATAATCCCGGGTTACTATTTGAACGCTGGTGAAGCCGATGAAAGATTCAGTTGGCATCGAGTCAATCCGCAAGACTGACTTCTTTCATTCGATTTCCACCTCGTTCTCCTACTCCTTTACTTCACCATGTCTTACTCTTGGGCATGAGTCTTGTAGGAAAACCACTTGAACTCTCCCTGACTCTGATCAATCCTGCTTTAAGTGCTACCTAGAAATGGCGGTCCCTAGAAGATTAACATTAACATTAGGCATACTAAAATACATTGACAAGTATTGATGAACCACTGTACTGCAGGAATTTAAAAGGTGTGTGCGTGAGAGAAGCAGAGTCGCCTCAACGTTCTGCGTCTCTCACGTGATCGATAATTGTAGGTCCAGTGCCTTTTCCATTATCGAGCACATTCGAAAGTTTTTTCGCAATGTCTGTTTGAATTCAAAGCTTTTGAAAACGACTGAAATGTTGAAGCGAACAAAAATCAATCTTTGATTAATTTCATCACTCCTGTGAGGTGGAATTCCTATCAATTATCGATTGTTATCGATTTATCATCTCACCAGCTACTTTAAAAATCTTTTTGCAAAGTGTTCAGTTGCCCCTTACTACGCAGGACACAGGTCAGGGGTGAGATTAGGGCCCCTACTTCAAGGAGCCCTTAAAATAGTCACGATGAGCAAAACCCTTGGCAGCACCAGGCTCAACTGGCTTGGGTGAGATGAGCGATATTTATCCCACAGCGACATCGATTTCGTCGTGAACCATTCGCTGCCATACCACTGCTTCACATCTATAACTAATTCTACATGATTCCAGAAGATGATCATGGGTAAGGACACCATCCGGCCCGTCGAAGACAGCCTGGGCGCAGGTACAGTATTTCCTGGCAATGCTTACCGTAGATGGCTTCAAAAAATATTTCAGATACCATCTCAAAGAGACCTCACCAACCACAAGATCCGCTCACTCGAGGACAAAAAGTCAAGCGATGGTTTCGAAAGTATTTTTTGGAAGGTAAATCCGCTCATTTGGTTTCCCTCGATACAATGAAACCAGTGTACCTCACTTTAGGGCAATATTTGGACGACGAAGCCGAGGCTGAACTGCACAAACTGCCAGAAAATCCGACTTGGGAGGATCTGATTTTCATAAAGTACAGAAAATTCGTAGCCATGCTCATTCCGTTCGTTTTGATGCAGGTAAAGGAGAAAAATCGATAACTCACACCCACACAGGATCAATAACTATTTTGAAGACCATTTGGTGGATGATTGCCATCCGACATGATTTCTTCCGATGGTATCCAGAATATTGGCCAATGCCGGTAACAATGATCCTGGGCTCATTCGTTGGAGGTCAGCAAACAATCGATATATTGATTAGTAAATATATGAATGAATTATTTAAATAAATTTTTTTGAATAAATTTCTTCTAGGAATAACGTCAGAAGGAAGTGGAGCTGTAGCGTTTCCCGTCATGACATTGGCCCTTCATATTGCACCATCGATAGCTCGGGACTTCTCCCTGATGATCCAGTCGTGCGGTAAGAATCGATATATTGATTTGTAGACGGCGAATGAATCGATAATCTATCGTTTTCTTTAGGGATGACGTCAGCGTTGATGTGTGTGATGTTTATGAAGGTGAAAATAGAAAATCGTGCTGTTATACTCGGGACGCTTGGAGGGATCCCCGGTTTTATAATCGGAGTCCATTTCGTGAGTTCAGAATGTAAATGAAATAAAATAAATTATGAAGGAAAATGCAATCGATTATTGATTAGATAATCTGATGCATCATGTTTTTTAGGTTGATCCGTATCTCACTGGCCCACAGAAGAAGATGTTGTTTGTGTCTATTTGGACGGCTTTCGCTATCGCTCTGGCTACCCTCAATTGTCAAAAGAAACGTACCACGTACAAAGATATTCCTGATTTCTGCTGGTGGAAAGCTGTAGTGCTGTTTTTCACGGGATTCGTTGGAGGTCAGTAAATCAGTTGGAATTTACTCAATCAGTAGTCCCTGACTACTTGAAATCGCACCCTTTTGTGGAATTCAATAGCCGTTCCCCCTTGAAAAAAAGAGCATGTGGCGAAAAAAAAAGGAAAAACAAGAAGTACTGTATGCATGTTGGTATCTTGAGGTTACTGTAATGGCCAATTATCGGAGCTGTACAAATAATGACATCTGATTTTTCAGGTGTGTTCGATTCGTTTGCCGGCTCGGGTGTGGACATTTGTATTTTCTCGATTGCTACGCTGCTTTTCCGTGTTACCGAAAAGACAGTAACACCAACTACCGTCGTACTCAAAGGTTCGTTTTTGCTTTAGGATCCTTCCCTGTTGTTACATACAGGTCTGTGTAGGTCTAGACTAGCTTTCTGTCCGACACAATGGGAATTCCCAAGAATGCATGTAGAGAAGACCGCCCACTTTAAAATCAAGCTAATACTCCTCGCGAATGTTGAAATAAAATCGCAAAGACGCGTTCAAGTTCATTGACCTTAGAGCACCGGTTGGCAACGGATGGGCTTGGAAGGTGACATAGTGGAGTTCGGTTTAGTATCGGCTGATGAACACGTACAAATGTCTAGATTGATAACAACAACAAAATCGTCCATGACCGGATAGTTCTAGAAATTCTTCTTGAGTCTGACTCATTTTGACCTATCGCCTTGACTACTACTAATATTTCAGGAATAAATGCAGTTTTCGGGTTCTTCTATCGAGCTGCCATGATGGGTGACGTTTCCGATATGGCGTGGAAGTGTTTCGCCCTCTCGGTACCCGTCTCGTCCATCGTGGGTCCAGTGGGCAGCTTTGCTGGCTCTCATCTTCACAGACAAGTGCGATATCCATATTTTGGGCCCAGCTTTTTTGTAAAATCACCATTTTGTGTTTAAACATCTCGATACCTTTCCAGGTTACCGCATTCTTTGTGTACGTTCTGGAACTGGTCGCCCTGATCGGCTTTCTGCTCACGAAGCCTGCATGGCAATTGATTGCCATAGGAGGCAAGTTTCAACTGACCATTACCAACTTGCCCATGAATTCAATCGACATATCGATTTTCAGGTGGAATCATCTTGGGTGGAGTTGTGTTCTTTTCAATTATCTCGAAAACCGGTCAGAGAATTATGGAGAATGTCGAAGAGAAGAAGTTGATTGGGCAGCAGCGACAAGCAGGGGAGGTCTGATTGGTCGGCTGTGAACAAGCCGCAAAAGGCTTCAATTTCCGAGTTTTTCGTCGTCATTCCTAATTTGTTTTGTATTTTAGAAGAATTGACTTCTAAGGTGTACATAGTTGCAGTTGCATTATTTATGATCTCTCAAATGAACTTTTCTGAGTGACTTTGTCAGTTTTTCTGGATAATTGATTGAAGAATCAATCAATATCTCCGCGTTTCGACTTGGTTTCCCTGAAAAAATGCCCGGGTTAATAAGGATAACAGGTTTCAGCACGAATACTTCCTTGGGATGCGCCTCGCACAAGATCCCCAATAACTTTGAGGTATGCAATGGCTTACGCGGAACGACCTGAGAGTTCCGGTGAGTTTTTGAAGTTCCAAAGTATCATTTCTTCATGAAAAGATGGACTAAGGAGCTCGGTTAGCAAAATCCAGCGCTCGGATTGTCTAGGTGCTGACTGAGAGATTTATCCATTGCACAGCATTCACCTCGTCGAAATGCTTTCAGGACGGTGAATTGTAGTCACATATCGAATAGATCCAAAAGGATCGAAGTGGAACAGCGCTTATTGCTCATTCACGAAGTAATTTACTGGCCACACCTCTAACTTCCCTCCTTNCAACAAATAATTCACTGACTTCCTCTCTGACAGCTCAAGACAACTTATGGTTTAGGTGGTCAGCGGTACAATGGGCGTTTTGTCAGTTCCCTAAATGCAGTCTTATTCCATGAGGAGTAATTTGTCGGTTCGATGTTGAGAGTACATGATGGGCCTTCACGGTCCACTGATGAAAGGAGTTGAAATCTTGGTTCGAGGAGAAGAAGGTAAATGGTAATGCCCATGACTACATGGAGAGTCCCTTCCTTTGGGTAAGAAGTTTTGCGGACTGAATTTTTGCTATTACATTTATCAGGCCCAGTTACATAATATTTTATCCCTAATAATGGCCCTTCTGCCAATGAAATGGTTGAAATGCTACATTTCTCCACAGTCGTTGAGGTGTGACCGATTACCCATGCAAATGCCTTACCCACTGTGTGGACTCTTGTGGCTGAGTCGACTCCACGTAAAACAGCAGCTCTGTTGTGTCAGTATTTGACTGTATTTTATTTATTCATACTGTATTCGAGACAGAAATGAATATGCCTGAAAGTTCAGAGTTTAATCAGACTATTCAGAGCACAAAAGTCTTTTTATTAAACGCCTAAGGAAGTATCACCACATAGAAAGTCAAGTGGACAACCGGACACAAAAATCAAGTAGCCATGTAGAAGTACAGCAACAGATGAAAGGGATTCAGGGAGCTTCAGAAAACGCTGAGCACCTCATTTGGCATGCACAATCCATCAAGTGGATCACAGGTCGAGTAGACACACAGTGTGCATGGATCACCAGGCAAATATAGCTCTGTTCCAAGAGGACCCCTAAAACGCGAAGGTATAAGTACAGGAGAAATGGATAAGATAAGGAGAAAAACGAATTCATCGAAGGATAGCATTACTTGTCGTGGATGCGCCATGCATACGAATAAATTTTGGATCACGGAGATGGTTAAGAGGGCTTTGGGAAAGCCATAATACTTAAATGTATGAATTACGGTTTTTTGAACCCAAACGATGGCATTTCCACCCATTGCGCTGTCTAAAAGCACTGATTCACACTTGTTCACTCTCGCAGTAAGGAATTCTTCGCTTATTACCGAGACACTGAGAGGTACCTGTGCAGGTGTTGGAGGTTACAGAAAGACCTCTAAAGATATTACAATCTAAACGCCCCCCCCCCCCCCCCCTGAGTTCAAGGAGAGACTTTTGGTCAGTTCTGAAGCCAGCCCTCTGCCGTCAGATCATTACAGCTTGCAGCCGTAGACAAAATCGGCTTTGACCTATGTTTTCCCTTATTGATTATCGGTAATCGGCAGTTCATTTCATATTCTCCATATTTGTGGGCCGGCCGCAGCGTTACCTTTTTTTTGGTCATTTTAAGCCATCTTTACCACTGTCATCAGTGTTTATGCTGATGTTATATTGGAATTTACTTTTTCCGAAACTCTTTTTTTGGGAATAATCAAGTTCGCCTTCTTTCTGTCATCAGAAAGTTAGTTAAACTGTGCTCAGAAATATTCCTCATGAGTGGATGACTCAATTCTGTCCAGCATTCAGTAGTAATTTGCTTATGCATTTTTTCCGCAGTTTTGTTTTCCTAAAGCTATTACTTCCTGACTGGGAATGGTAATCTGCTCATTTGATCGGAGAAAGAGCTGCCTGTAGCCATTGTGCGTGTGTGCATTTATGTTTACTCGAGAACCCAAAGCTTTTCAAGACGGCGTTCATCTAAAATTTAATCCTTCTCTTCTCTGGATCCCGGATCACCCTTCTATAATGTATGTGACATTAATTCATAGTAAAGGGCTAAGAAGTTACTGTGTCATGTGGTCTCGGGTATGACCAACCCCCCCCCCCCC
>UZAF01018103.1:0-31727 GCA_900617895.1 Haemonchus placei | reverse complement strand
CGTGTACAAATAACCTGGATTTTTGGTATCAACTGTTTAGCTGTTTTTTGTGTATTTTTTATTCAAGTTTTTATGATTGCAAGTCATTTTGAAGCTTATCTAATGATCTTTCGTATTTCGTTGTCATTTTTTTCCAAGTCGCCTTTCGTCAGTTTTTGACTGAATGACTCGGTCTGAATGGCGCTCGACGACTGGCATTCCATGCGACTAGTTTCTTACGATGCCTAATGTGGGCCTGTGGCAAAAGAAAATGGAAGGACACCTCGGAAAAATAAAAACAAAAATGCTACGTTGGACGGTTGGGGTCACATGCTTGGACTATATTTGCAAGGACGCAATAAAGGAGGGAGGACTTGGAATTAAAAATGGACTTGAAAACTTGAAATTGCTGATAAAATCCCGCCGTAGATGGTAGAGCCATGACCTAAATGGCAATGTGGATTGGCCTAAGCCTCGACGTTCTCGGAAAGCAGCTCAAGTCACTTCAAAGTAGTTGATACCTTGCATGAGGACTTGAAAGTAAAAATTTACTCGCAAACTTAAAATTGGCCCTCATTCCAAAAGCGTTTGATCGGGAGAAATGACGCCAGTACACCAGAAAAGCGGATTCCGCTTCTGAGCCGGACAAAGGCTGAAGAAGAAGGTGTTGTTGTTGATGTTAGTGGGCTTACATCAACACTGCATCGCAAAATGTCGATCTAGTCTCACATTATATCTGTTGGTAGGACTTCGATTATTCTACAGGTTGCCTTTCATTCAAACAGAATTCGACTGCAGGTACTCGTCCTGCTCAATGTTACCTTTTTATTTCCCTCTTATTGCGCAATGGAAGGGTCAGGATCAACTGTTGCCGTTCAACATAAAACTGACCGATGGGTTGTGTTAGTTGGATTTTTCTCGCAAAAAAAAATTCCTACGAAAGGTCTCACTGATATCTTGAAGAGAATCAACTTTATATACTGCGCCTATGCACATAAGGGCCTGCCCTATTCGAACAGAAGTTTGGCTTAAGGTTTCGAAAGGCTCAGTGCTGAACTAATGTCAATTTCTGTCTAAATTTATCCTGCTCAGGACCGCCACTGTAAGACTCACTAGCTGTGTGTTCAGTGGTTATGCTTTCACAACCGCGCGAATCGAAATTCAACACGTAAGGCCTCTGTTAGCATTGTGTGCCATATAGGCACTGGTCTCTCCTAACTCTCGGTATATCTCATATTTGGCTGAGTACTCTCTTCTATATGAAAGATGCTGCTATCCTTTTGTTGCTGACACGTTACATCGCAAATGTTGAACCGAGTTAATGGTGATGGTAAAGGTTCACGAAAATGTTGAGCGCGATTCTTTCAGGCTAGACTCCTCAAACTGCGATGAACCTGTCAACAGTAGCAACTTTTTGTAAATTTAATACTGTTACCAATATTCTTAATCGATAATGAGACAGTTTTTGCAAAGGCCTTTCTTTAATTTCTCATCACATCACTATTGTCACAATACCTAATAGTGCGAGTCTGATACTGTCCATAAATATTTTCTCTGAGATTTGACTTCATTAGCAAGAGTTTATTAATTGATACTCTGTAAACTACCTTTTTATTAGTTTCCAAGTTACATTTGTCACTTTCTTTTATCAGCGTTATATCTTGAATGTTTCCACTCTCGGTAGCTCCCATAGACGCTGCGAAATGCATGGAATTTTTGAGTCAGCAAACTTCAGCGCACTGGCCGGTTCCTTAGCTTTGACCACAAATTATCAGAGTTCACTCAATCCTTTATCAACTTGATCAATCGTATCGAACCTTGATTATTTGTGGTAAGAATAGTAAAAAGATATCGGTAATCAAATGAGTAGTGGAAGCGTCCCCTGATGAAGGAAAAGGATTGAACATCTACGAGAACTTGCTGTTGTTGCCTAACTTTGAGAGTTTTGCATTCACTTAACGCCATCCAGGTTTTGAATGAAAGTTGGATGCACGACGTAGGCTCAGTACTCGTGAGTACTCTAAACAGCTGAGTTCAAGTAATTGAGATTAATCATATTAGCGCGCAGATATCCACCGTGTTTTCTGGACCTCCGTCCGGCTTCGCTCCCCAAACTCTCTGGGTGCCACCTACACCTTCTTTCTCATTGGGATGCGCTAAAGACTGACTGACATTGTATGACGAGTGCGGCTGTTCGTCATTTTAATATTCGAACATCCGTAGAGTCAGTCGAGACATCATTAGACGAGAAGCAACCAGCTCAAGTCACTAACAACAAGGCTACGACTGAAGTTTTCGACCTCAACAACGCTCCCAGTTAAACATTCATTCACACAGACTACGAGAGGTACGCGATTCTATTCTCTCAAACTTATTTCGAATTCATGCCATGTCAAACACGTCAATACACCGTTGCCGCAGCTTTTGCTATGCTCCATTCGGAACTATGATACAAGACTATAATACTAGTATGAGCGCTAACAGAGCCATCACTTCGAATATTTTACATTCTTCTTAACATGCAAACTTCGATGTTTTTCAAAGACGACAAGGACTTACTGTAAGTACAGAAGAAGGAGTAAAATTGGTGACCGAGATTAGGTATATACCGAATGAAATCGACTTGCCTTATCTTTCTGAGTGAAGATTTTTGAACTACCTTGAAGCAGACGAGTCCGATTGCCCCAGAACTTCATACTTTGGTTGCAGCCTAGTGTTAGTGATTTCACTCGATCCTGAATAGGTCTGATGTAGAGGTTTAATTTCTGTTGTTCAGTTCGAACCTAACACAAAGTAGCACTGGAACCACTGTATATGAGATCTACCATGTGATACAACTCGCCTCCAGTCTCAACTTACTGAATGTGCTTCAGTTATTATTGTTTTTGTGTTATTATCACCTGCTAAACTTGAACGGGAATGAGTGAAAATTCTTATTGTGTAAACAAGCTGATTAATCGCATTTTGAATTTCCTTTTAATTGTAGGGTTTTAGAACTTTGCACTTTTTTAGTGAATTCCCTTTTTTGCGCGATAGTTTAGTGTTCAGATATATATTAGTAATTCATTAACTGAGTTTTGGGTATCAAATGTTTATATGTAAGTATATTTTTACTACTATCCTGTATTGGCATAATAGAAGTACCCTGATGTATGTGGATAGCCTAATCGGAGCCTGTACATACTGTAAGCTCTCTCCAAGCTGCCTTTCAACTACAAAACTCGGTGCAGAGCAATTTGACAGCAGGAAGACTTTTTGCCGCATTTCGAAGGGAGGGCTTTTCAAATTGCCGTTCGACGATGCTCTGAGGGTTCTCTGATTCACGTTTTTTGGCAAAAGGTTTTCCCGTTTCCATCTGATATGGACAGAGTTCCAGCTCTCCTGTGCTCGAGCGTGTTTTCCTAAGCTTCTGTTGACTTGTGTTGATAGAATTTCATTAGAGATATTTTTCAAGCCCTAAGATGGAGCGTAATAAAGCAGTGCTGATTGGAAACCTAACTGGTTTGAATTTCAATAGTCGAGTCAGTTATTGTTATAATAGCATATCAGCAGTTCTGAAATACTAAATTATCCTAGACGAGGAAGAATACCTATAGTGGAGTGGGTACAGGAAAATTGAGCCGTGTCTGTTGAAGATATTCTGTCGTTTCTTTACTTGTTTTGGGTCCTTGAATGTTTTTGTTACTCTGAAGTAAGAAGATTGTTTTCTGGAAGTGAACAACAATTCAAGCTATCAAGTAGGGCTCTCATTCTTAGTGAATCTGTTGATAGAGCCAGGCAAATGCAGGAATGAGGGCGGATGTGGCGCAATAATTCAAAATAAACTTCTTCCACAGCAGTTTCTAGCTTCCCTTTAGTTAAGATTTGCGGATTTTTCTGGTCATGGTATGCTTTCAAGATTAGTGCCTTCTTTTTCGAACAGACAGGAACTGACACATCCATTTCAGTTGGTTTTTTGCCTCTTTTGTCAATAATGTTGGAAAAATACGAACTTCAATAGTTTCTGTTATGCTATGCTTGGAGACTATTGAAAAGATTCGGCAAAAATGATGACTTTATATCTTTCAAATCAGATATGGCATTCACCACTTCCATGTTGCACTCTTGAAACCACTAGCTAAGAAAAAGCTCTTGTCGTATAACTAGGTACGTTATATTGATAGTGATAGCAAATTTTTCCAAATTTGCCTTATGCAACGTCTTCGCTAAATAAATGAAGAAATAAGTAAACAATGAAGGAAGCTGTTCTCGGTAAGCCCATGTGACAAGAGGTCACCTACTCTTCTGCGTGATCCTTTTTTGTACCACCCACTGTGTTCAGTCCGTTAAAATTTTAACTGCAAAAGCTTAGACTTTGTTTCTATTACAACAACTACGTGCGATCCGTGAACCTATGCTTTTAACATGTATGAAGGAGATCTATGACATCACGATTAACGGTTAGTGGTGGAGAAGGTAAAGCTCACCAATCATTTCAAAAGCTAAGCTATCAATTTCGCAATTTTGCTGCTACTGTAGATTGTATTGGGTCATGTCATATTTTTGGAAGTGCGAGGCTCATTAATTTCGATAATTTGTGTCTGCGGGAAAGGGAAGAAAAGTTAGCTGAATTGTAGAGAAGTCAGCTAGTCCTGGACGGCTCAAGTTACTTATCCGCCTGAATCGTTTGAGTGCCGGGATGTGTTCAGTTCTTATTGCGCTGAGGACGAAGAACTCCACTGTCCTGCTGGAGATTTTACGAACTAAGCAAATACGAAAAAACGACTTGCCATGCAAGAGCCAACATTGAAGGCACATTTCCCTGGAGATTTCGTTCATGTACGATTTTAAGCCTGATATACCTCAATTTCGAGGGCTAAACGCTCCAGCTCACTCACTCACTTATTCTGCCATGCTTTTATACGAATCATTTGAGCGTAATTGACATTTCACCAACACTCACCGCTCGTAGCATCGTTAAGTAGCCGACATTTGTACTGCAGCTTGTGTGCTTGTTGTTGCTAAGCGCGACCACCAACGCGCCATTGAAGGCTTTGGGTGGTCGCAATACGAGAAAGGTGCACGACCCTCATCCGTCTGCTGTCGGAGGCTTCAATTAGTGGAATAGAGGATGAGAGCTTGTGACGAACTGAGGGAACAGGAGGCTTCCTCACCTGCATGGCTAACGGCAATTAGCCGTCACCGGTCGAGGCGGCATGATTGCTTTCATCTCCGTTACCACGTAGCTACGTGACTTGACCTTCCCGGTCTCACACTGCGTGCGCTAACATCAGAAATCTCCAATCGTCCCGCTAGAACATCCATCGTCTCGGCCATCATCATCTGTGATTTATGACATGTTCGCACATCATTTTACTCTTAACCTCTTTGACTTATGGATTAATTCGAAATAGTTACAAGTCACTCCTCCTAATGCTGTAACAACAAGCATTTGTCTTTTTTTCATTGACCTCACAGAAACTTTCCATGGCAATTAACATACTCGTTAAGTGTCTGTGGCGCCCTCAAGATTCTTTCTATCTTTTATGATAATGAAAGCCGTACCAAGATTCTCTGAAAAGTGTTATCGTATTTCCTATGTTGTCCTATCCAATCTCGACATGAAAGCTAAACTGATTCTGCTGTAATTTCCGAGTTTTTTGCCTTTGTTTCGTTGGTTGAATCATGATTTTTCCTTCCCCTTTACAGCTTCTATGGAGCTAGTTTGACATCTGCTTGCACTTGTACAGCTATTCCGAAGGTCAAAGTAATTACTCATAGTGAGCCTAGTTAGAGTCCACTAGTCTTTTCTAACTCTAGAGATCTTAAGCCATCTTATAGAGACTTTGTTTGTAAAAAAAACGCTACCTCAATCTAAGAACAATTGAGTGTGACAGAAGGGCCAAATACTCCTTAGATTTTTCGAACATAGTTCTCAAAATGATCTGCCAATCTGCTTTTTAGCTGGGCCCAAAATATTAAGATCAATTAGAGGGATGGATTAATTGGGAAATCCGCTTTAAAGTTCATAAGATCACCCAAGACATTGGAATTTCGATCCTTGTCGACTCCGTTGTGTATTGAGGACCTTGGAAATTCATTCATTTCTATACCTACATTGTCCTACCAGCTCTCAGAGTGAAAAATTATCTCAAATTCAACAAAACCTCTAGTACTACTCTCTACTGATTATTTCACAGTGTCTCTATTCTGAGAATAAGCTTAATCTTCCCCTCGAAGTGGTGTAGAGCTGATGCGTTATTATTTGTTTGTCATATGCTCAAAGCTGAGACCGGCAATATTCTTATTTTGCACGTTCGTCTTCAGATTCATGAAAACATTCTTTTCACACCCTACAAGTAAGCTAATTGCAAAGAAAGGAGGACTAAAAACCCCTAGCAAGTGCTCGTTTCGATGGCGTAATACAATGCATTTTACTAGGTCAGATGAAGTACAAGTTGTATTTAGCATTTAATTCATACCGTCTCTATTGCACCTGGAAAATAATTAAAATTTTCCCAGGTCTAATAATAGGATAGTTGGTTTCCCCGAGTTCCAGAAGCTGCCTGTCACTTGCTCTAGCCGGAAGCCTTACACACTTATAGCTTCTGTTCGGCATACCGTAATCTGCTTGGCTATTTGGCTGTCTGATAATTTGGATAGTGTAGTCCGCAGCGATTAAGTGTGCATAGTGGCGATGTTTACGTGGTGTAGCTGACAAGGCTAACAAAGGCGCAAGTCAAGTCCTGTCTACTTACCTGCACCTCGACCATCTCAAATACCCACTCTCTCACGCACGCTCCCACCTCTTTATCTCTCGTGATGACGTCCACAGATGTTGACCGTGCATATTCTAGATGTCATAATTGGTTACGAACCGTATACACACCACCCACCCCATACACAGACAGACAGGCACATACACATACACATTTGTTCTATTATTATACATGAATAGTCGAAAATGAACGGACGAAGTGCAGTATCTGGCTGTTTGAAAGTGTAATGTCGAATATTGCATTGTCGTCATCTATCACCTTCACATCAAAACCGAAGTCAAAAGCACTTTTCCCTCAGCAGGCATTCGTAAACTGCAGCTGTTTTTTCGTAACACTTGAGAAGGTTACCGCTAGCCGTTTGTTAGTAGTAGTTCCGCGAAGAAATTGTTGCTCACTTGATCGGCTCAACTGAGTCTCTCTGATGGGAAGCAAAAAGATCACATTTCAGAGGATTGCGCACGTTAAAGTGGAACTTGTTGGGCTTCTTGCCAAAAGACTTTGCACTGATTTCAACTCGAAGGCCTGAGGTAAACACAGTCGCATCTTTCTCAATATTCCTTATTTTCATTGCGATTTTTACCAGGACAATCACCTTTCCTTTGCCTTCGAAATTCGAAATAAATCAAATGCATGGCTCACTCAAGGGAGAAAAGGCAAGCACCCGGTGTTTTGTCTGTACCTTTGCACAGTGATACAGGGGAGTTTGCGGACGTGTGCGATTGAAAGCGAGCTAAAATAGAGACTAGGCTGTGCCCTCGGTGGATATCATATGATGTTTGATGGAAAACAGCGACTCATCGACAGCTGCGTCATGCGGGCGCTGAACTTGGGCCATAAATATTTCCCTGCAACATTGGGTGATTCCGCAGCGGTTGGGGTGGTGTCAGATGTAAATGATGAGGAGAATGACATTGGTAAATTGTTATAGCGCCGGGCGATGAAGAAGAAAAAAGTTGGTCAGCGACGTCAAGTTGCCGAGTAAGGGACCGCATGCGATGCTATCGCCAGCTGTCGGATACCTTCTGATCGATCGGCGTTACTCAGTTTTTGACACCGATGCAGCATCATTCATTATCAGTTGACAATCATCCATTACGCTGCTCTTCGTCCCCTGAATGCCAGCCTCACTTCTGTGCCGTCAAAGAACAACGGGGCATGTTCAAGATACATCAAAATGAAATGCTGACTGCTGCAATGACGCTTTCACCACTGCTGCCAGCCAACAATCTGAATTCTTTTCACCAGGGGAAATCCAACAACATCCGCATATGATCTTCAACCCGCTAGAACTACAGCATAGATAAAATTGGAGCCGAAGAAACTTCAATGAGCTTAATTTCTGCTAAAAATGCCACATACCGTCNCACCAAGCACTGACTTCTGACTAGTCACGTCTGCGACTCCAATACCTCACGTCCGTGACCAGCACTCTCTCACTCGACCCCCCACCCACCGAACCCACCGGCCCCGCCTCCACTACCACCAGGCCATTAACCGCCCCTCCCGCCACACGTCGTAAATCAAAAATTCGGCAACTTACCACGCCATAAATTACTGACGGACCACTTCCGATTGGGCGGCATACTGTATTTGATCGGAAGATCCAAATCGTCTACCGTACTTCTTAACTGATTACTCGAATGATCTGTCCTATATTCAACTAATTGCCATGCCACCATATTGTGAGTATCGAAATTTTGTTGTTATTGATTAGTTTACTCTTAAAAGTGATGATCAAATTTTATTTTTGAACACAGTGGCGCATAGAGCGTCTTTGTGAGTATGATAAACGGCTTAACTGCTCAGTTTTTGCCGGCCATCGCCGTTATCTTCGGTCTGTCGAGGTTCCACGGTCGAATGTATTATATGGAAAGGAGGGGTATGTGTGCGTGAGTGAGTCGAAAGAACGCTTCAGTATCAAATGGATAAATCGAATTGATAGTCCTTAAGCCTCTCATCAATGACTAGAATAAGACTCGAGTCTGTAGCCAGAACACTGGTGATCATTTTGACGTAACACCTCTGTGTCTTTGCAGCTTCTCCTCATCGAACGCTTCTGACGATGTTCCAACTGCTCATCGTCGCCGTCGTCGCACTTCATGCAGCTATTCTGGCACCGGAAACTGAAGCTGCTCATGGAAGTGAGTTTCACTTAAGGGATCATGACAAAGAGCCGGTTACTGTCTCTCAGAACCCCTCATTTTCTTCTTCTTTGATCTCTGTCACACAAACATTCCACCTCGAAGCGTACGCAATTTTGTGTAAGCGTCAGTAAAATTAATTGTGCTGATCAGGCACGAGAAGTCTCAGCCTCCGAGCAGTGGTTCTCATTGCTAGCTCGTACTGATCCACCTCCTGCTACTCGTCTTCTTTTTCTTTGATTCCTCTCTAATGCTATCGCGTTTTTCGTTGGCTACTTGACCCATGGTCAATGTCAAGTATCAATTCTCGATATGTACTTCTGCTCTTTGATACCATTATGTATGATCACATTCTATTGATTGAACACTCAACGAGGTCTCTTTGCTCTCGTTGCCCTTCTGTTAATAGTCCTAAAGTGCATGTATTGCTGAAGAGCTTGATTTCAAGTGCACATCACCTGTTATAGTAGGGGTGCTAAAGCTGTCCGCTAGCGCTTTTTCTATCGCGAAATTGATGTTTCAATGTGCGCTGCATTTGTTTTCATGCTGTCTTTAGGCGATTTAATTCGATGCCCTTCACATTTCGCGTCATCGCGTCGCGTTGCGTTCGAATTCGGTCGCGAAGCGCGATTTGAGTGACATTTTGATCCCACCGTATTTGGAATGGAAATGGAGCTGTCGTTGGCATCAAAAGACATCCCATGCACATGCAGTCAAATTAGCATAAAATTCGTCTCCCCCAATGCTGGAAATCAATCCGATTTTTGATGAGGTAGCAAGGAGGAGGTGTACAGCTCGTGGTCGCGCCGTTCCTCTAATCGCTTTCACCAGAAACAATTAAACCTCACAGATTGAGTTGACATGACAGCAGCAGCAGCAGCAGGCGGGCGGCCAGGCAACCAGGCAGGCAGGCAGAACACTTAATTCACATTTGCAATTAACGACCACCACACTTGGATACGACAAAAGGCGTATAATTGTGGACGTAGTCCGTAATTAGCATATACGTCCCTGAGGCATAGCTTAGACATGCTGTGATTTGCTGGGGCTAGCACTGTTGAGCTAGAGCTGTCAACGGATTTCCATAAAAACCACTTCGACACACGATACTAACATGTTTTCTGACGTATATGCCAGCGATATCCCCCCAACTAAAAGCAGTGTTCCCAGAAAATTCTCATCAACGCGAACACGTCCATAGTTTTGCGGGAACTCATGAATCATCGATGTGGTTAGTCGGATGAGAGGAGTGTATCGAGCATGTTAACCTTGATGTCAGGAGCATCGTAGTCGACATTACTATCTCCGTATTGCATCCTCTACTCTAATGACAACCCCTCTCAGGTATCGTGGCATTGACATGCGCTTACCGTACCATGCGATCATCATCATTGATACGCCCGGTGTTCTTATGGACAATTGAATATGCTAAATTCACCCATCCGATCCTATCCTAACTATCCATATTACTATCAACATGTCTAATTAGTAAATAGACAGGCAGAAAACCGCTTAGATTCGCGGACTGACACAGGATCGTTTAGAGCGATCCAGTAGTGGTACATGATCTCCGGTTACATCGTCTATCTAGCACCAAAAGCAATTAGGCTCAGTGTTTCTGCTATTCTGACAGCTGTGCTTCGTTGAAATAGCGTGCACTGTTTATTCTGAAGATTTTGCGGACCCCTGATGCAGTCCAACTCGATCAGCTGTTGCTCAGCAAGTTTTTGTCGTGCTCCTTATCAACACCCAAAGTGTTATGCAACAAACGATCTCTGATAAATGATCCATCAAATCAAACAATTACTCATCACTTTGATGTCAGATAAATTGAAGAGACTATGGACAGGGAGTAACCATTATCAATTTGCAAATTCCGTTTGCAAAATTTTGAAATCGCTGAAGTTGAAAAAGTCGTTATGCCTCTTTGTGCTTGCCATAGCCTTTCGAGATCGTTGGAACAGCTCTCCATTATACATTTGATGGTGTTCCGTGGAACTCTCTTGCATAGTAGAGTACGTTGCTGGACATGTTTCCTGTTTCGCCTCGTTGCCGTAATTGCACTACACCACGCCAATCTTCGTTTCATCATAGCGGCTCGTCCCCCTTAATAACGCGTAATAGGACTCCCACGGTGAGCACTCCACGAGCTGAGCGTACTTCCTCTCCCTCACAGGCTCTAAGACCAATACTGCTAAGAATGACATTTGTTACATCCTGTATGTGACTTTGGGACTGAGCAAGTCTGGGCTGGGCGGTGGGGGTGCTGACCTCGCGCGATTGTAATCCGAACTCGCCTCTATCTCTGCTACCACATCTCTTGAGAGGATTATATGGGCTGTACCTGGTCTCTCCACCACCTGTGCGATATGAAACCACTACGAAATTGAATAGCCTCGCCAGGTCATCGAATTAATGGACAGGCATATTCCGAGCTCAACATCATTGGCAACAAAGTCTTCGGTACCTCGAACCAACGACTCTTGAGACAGATTCCCAGGCCTGCCTATGAATATTACGCAAGACGTGGCCAACGGCTGTGCTCGGAAATCCTTAGCCATCACAAGTGTCGGAGATAAGCACTATGAGAGCGGATTTCCGGAGGCACAGTGATTAGCACGACTGGGTGGGGGGATATTTCGGGCGATTGGTTGCGCCATCAACGGTATCAGGGCTCAGGATCGAATCGCTGACCACTAGATGGCGTATGAGGACGTGGGAGCGGCGGCAGATTGTAGATTGAACCTGACCTAACACAATCAGACAGAAGTAACCCAAAAAACTTCTGATTTCTTCATGGTATGGTCGAAAGGTCTTTTCCGAGTCGATTGATAGCATCGTTTACTGATAAGCTTAACGCAAAGCCTATAAACCGCTTTGCTATCGAGGCGACGACGTGGTCGAAAAAACTCCCTAAGACGCTGGCACCAGAGCCGAATTCGTTTTGTCCCACTCAATTGGCTCAGCGAGCAGTGTGACAGGTTCGATACACTTCAACAATGCACTTTTACGATGTGATCAGCTAAAGTGAGTGCCAGTGAATGTCAAAATTTCTTCGGATTCTCCCTAGAGGGCAAAGCGGGGATTTCGCAGCGAAAAAGTCGTTCAGAGCACACTAGCCAAAGATTGAATATTATGGATGATTGGATGCGCTAATCGAGTGTCCAGATATACGACGATAAGCCTCAGCGCCACGACAAGCTGCAACGCTGCACTGGCCTCCGGCTTCACCCCCTCCATCCTCAGCCCCTCTTCATCATCTCACTACTCGAGCGTCTCCAATTTGCATCCAAATTTAATACGGAAATAGCAACTGGCATGCGGTCTATGCACACAGCGCGTCGAATATGTACATCGAGGAAGGGGGATCCTGAGCCTCCCTTCATAATAAAAACAACCCTCTGTCAATAATTCTTAGTAGCTTAATAGGCCATTCCTTTCAATCTAAGTGACAATAATGGTGGTACAGTTTCCAGAGTTACGTTAACATTTTCAGCTCCTCCAAAAATGGTTCTAGACGTGGAGCGAAAGTTTCGCATACCTTTGGGCCAAAAACAGTTCAAACTGGTATGCCCAGTTATTGCCAACGATAAGGACATGCTAATGATACAGTGGACGAAGAACGGAGAGCAGGTGACAGAACAAGTCGTTTTCATGTAATACTCACTCATTCATCCATCTCTTCACATTAGTTGAGTAGGCGGTGGTTGTGTTTTGTTCACATTTGCGACCAGGCGATAGTCATCCATCATTGTCAGAATGGATGTGCCTACATTCCGAAAACCACTAGCACCCCATTATGGACATCGCTCAAGGGGCTTTCTCGCACACGACACACAACATTTCACAATCACTCAAAGTCGCACAGGCCCATCCAAGAGCGCAGATGAAAAGTGCAGCAAAAAAATTTGCGGCTTAAAGCACTCTGTACATCCAACCTGCCTAACGAAAATTCCCTTCTCCCTCCCCCACCCCCCCNGGGGGGGGGGCATATATGGATTGGTGATCTGATATTTGTGGCTATCCTCGGGTTGAGCTCGAATTGAATAATCTTAGGGAAGGAATTGAGTGCTGTAAAGTAAATTTTTCATTGGTATGTGATTTCTTCCCTACCTCCCTCACCTCCTTACCGAGCGCTACCCGGATCTCGAGTTTTTTGATGGAGTTTTAAGAAATTTTCACCAGAGGAGTACCTGAAAATCACTATGATATAACTTGGCAAGGGTCTAAGGATGGACAAAAGCTGATATTGATATTCCTTGCCTTCGAAAAGTGGCCCCGATTGAGAAACAAACACCCTTTCTACAATTAGCCATTTGGAGTCTGGGCTTTGCGAAGATCCATTAGCATGGAAATGATCTTGTGAGTAACGTCCAAAATTCAGGTGGAATGGGATTCACGATACAAGCTGGCAAAAGACGATCGAGAACTTCGAATGAAGTCGGTCAGGCTAGATGATAGTGGCAGATATCAGTGTCAAGCCACCAACGGTTTTGGCCATCGAACAGTGGATTTTACAGTTCATGTTTACGGTAAGTGCTAGAGTTGTGTGACTCGAGGAGCACTGTGAATGTAGCCAATTTTAGATCCGTCAGAAGACTCCATATCACTCAAAGATGTCATAGTTCTTGCTAATTCGAGTAAGTTTAAGTAACGTCTTGTTAAATTTAACGAAGTTATTACTCAAATGAGGTTGTAGTTTCGGAAAGTTTCTTTAAGGTGTGAATGTTTTTCAACAGAGTAGCTAATGTTAAGAATATTGATCAAGAATTATCGATTTCTATTCATTCACGATTTTCGTTCACTTTCACTTCAATTTTTCTTTTGCTAACCATAAATGTAGACGATACATGTCAGATTTGGAACAAAAACGTCCTTCCCTTTTACCGTATTCCACTACTAGTACAGTGCACTTTGTCGTTACAGCATCTGCTCCGGCGTGGCTGATCGACATGAACCTCGATTGGTCCTCTCCTATGCAAATTAACCGAGGAGGTCGTATGGAACTGCGTTGTCCAGCGCGAGGAAATCCCTTGCCGGAAATTCGATGGTACAAGAACAACATTCGGATTACTACTGGTAAGCAACAACTCTCTTTAGTCCTGTTCCATCACTGAAAACGACCAATTAATCGTAGCCTTCAACTTATGAAACCACTTGAGTTGAACTCGGTGTTCTTTGTTCATCGTTGTTATTTTTACAAAGTTGAAGGTGTGTAAAGTTAACAGCTCACGATTTTGGTGAGTAACGAACAAAAGGCTCCGTATGAAACGAGGCTCGGACAGCTACTTGCTTACCTCTACTTGTAGTCAAACAACCCTGTGAATTCCTTGAATTCAAAGGGAATAGGACGACTGCTTAGATCAGTGCTTTCAATTTTTGTAGTTTGCTTAATCCAGTCTCGAAAATTCATCTCTATCTTATTGTCAGTCGAGTTGCGGAATGTTTGATTCATCCTTCTTGAGATTCACTATGCAGTAGTTCTCCAAGCTGAAGCACAAATGACTTTATCTCCATTATTTTAGGCATACCTCAGTGCTCTTCTCCGTTTTCGATCCAGTCTTTGTCAATCAAACCTTATTTCCAGATTCTCCACCTCACATTGCCTCCTTTGTCGTAGATCCAGCCGGGCTGGATGACTCCGGGGACTACCGCTGCGTTCTCGAGAATCGTCTAGGATCGATCGAGGCGATCTTCAAAGTTACCGTTGGCGACTTTTTCGATGACGGCAAGCGACTAGGAGCTCTTGACGGGCCATCCGTAAGTTGTTTTTGGAAAGCTAGCATTCAACTGGCATATTATTGTTATGTTTAGGAACAGATGCTTGAACCGATAATCGACCAGCCATATAACACCACCGTACGAGTTGGTCACACTGCCCAGTTCCTGTGCAAAGCGAAATCTGCTCAAAGCCCGTTGATAAAAGTCAGTCAGCCTTCGGGAGAACTTCGTCGTCTACTGGCAAAATAAAACGGCATTTATGAGTTTCAGTGGCTCAAAGAAGTAGAAGACCCAGACGCTGAACGACGACGCGATCCAAACGCGACCGTAGTAAATGCGAGCGGAATGCACCTACTGGTTCTCGAACAGACCCAAGTCGAGTCCGTATCTCGTGATGGACCTGACCACCTATATACGAATCGTCTGGTCATACCAATGGTAAGTTTGGCAACTCATTGAAAAGAATTCCTCAAATTCAGAGAAAACTAATCGATCAACGACATTCAGGTGACAAAGGAACATGCTGGCCGATACATCTGCGTTGTCACGAGCACGCAAGGACATATCGTCTACAAAGCCGCCCAATTGAATGTCGTTGCTGGTGGGTTTTCGTGAATCAATATATCGATTTGCTGGTACTTAAAAAGCTTAATCCATTTCCAATTTAGCCTATGACTTCGGCTCAATTGGTCTTGGAATGGACAACTTCTGGTACTTTGTCATCCCTATTGCCGTTGTCTTCGTCGGTCTAGTTATAGGGGCTATAGCGTGGCTGCGATGCAATCAAGAGGTAACTCTACTTTGTAAAATTATATCGTCCTATTTTCTTTCAGCAATATTATACTTCTAATTCTCATCTAAAGTGTTTACTGGTAGCAGCTGTAATGTGCTCCACTTTATAGTTGTAAGAACCTTCAAGACTGAATATTGAACTAAACTTAAGTGAGGTAAATGAAGGTATTTTCAGCCATCTTCACCAAAATGCCTGTCGAGTAAGCCGCCTCCACCGCCACGAATTCCACCTCCAGTGGCACCTGCTGAATATCCGGGCAGTGCACATCAGTTCTCACAGGAATACTGTATAGAGAAAACTAGGTAAGTTAGAGATGTTGCAGATTGAAACTTTGAACAAAAAAGTGGCCCTTCACCAGTTCTGAGTTTTTTTAGGAGGCTAAATCCTGAACAGGCGAGGGCATGAAGGAAATGTTGATGCCACTGTAAGGGAAAGGGTTTTCCACATCGGGACAGAGTCACGCCTATAAATTCTACAGGACCCACTTGAATGACTTTTAGCCCTGGGTGGTCAGTAGTGATAGGCACCCTCCTTACAGAGTTTCTGGTCATTTGAAAGGTACAATTCATGGCTCAATTGGCTAAATAAAAGCATTTAAGGTCACCGATCATCTTGAACAATTCGATGTTCCACCAGAAGTATCCGATGGGCATCGCCACCCTTGATCGCAGCAGCATTCAACGAGCTCAACGAGGTAATCAATCACTTTTTAACGTGGCTAATCCGTTCTCAACCACACACACGCACCCCACCGAACGCCGTGACGTTTTCAGGGTTTTTCGAGGAATTCCAGGCATCTTCTAGAATTTTCAGTGTTATGAAACACTTGAAAAGCATGCTATGGCAGTTTGCTCCTGAGACTTGGGGGATTAGAATAGGGCTAAACACTGCATAACTTCTCATAACGAAAGTATAGAAAGGTTAAATGAAAGTTAGACAAGAGTTTAGGTTCTAGTCATCCAAAAATTTGAAGAGCCCAGCAATTGCCTTGAATTCCGTCGAATGACTGACTTGTCAGAGACATCTTACAAATCATGGATCATCAAAAAAATCATGTGACAAAATCACTGAAAGGTTCAATATGTCCCGTTTTGTTTACATTTGGACTACTAGTAGTCGATTTTTATGAAAACAACCCTGATCAATCGCTGTATCACTCACGGTATATAATTGTGTATCGGCTGTCGGCCAGATCAGGCAATAGCAAATTCAGCCAGAAAATTAGCACCATGTCGCTAGGATACGCCATCGATTTTGACTACCAGTTTACTTACATAAAATCAATTTTTGAAGAAGTAATTAAAAGTTTTTTGTGGCTGATTCTACCTACTGCAAATCCCTTCCTTCCTTGGAAGTGATTATCCATTTTTGTGTGAACATTGGGACATCTGAGTTGAACCCTTGGCGCAATTTTTCAATTCTCTTAGTTTCAGGCATGGACGAGATGTCAAATCTGTACGATAACAGTTCACCACAGCCTTACTGGACTCAACAGATGATTCATCGGCCAGTTGCCAATTCGATTTATACGGCTAATTCCGGCAATTATCGAACGCTGGAGGTGAGAACTGTTCTGGCAACGCTAGTCATTAGATCAATTAAAAGCATAATGCCTTTGTTTGGAGGCCCTCCGGATCACCCCAGGCCATGATTTCACTACTCATGTTGTGCTATATTGCTCTTCATTCAGTTTCTCATACTACTAAATCGTATTCTTTTACAACCTATACTATGCAGTTTACTAATATTCTACGATCAAGACTTCCACAAACATCCATTCTTTCAGGTTGGATATCCTCATAGTCGCAATTATCCGTCGATGTGTAGCGATGAGTATTCGGAACAGGAACAACCGTTTATCACCTACAGAAGATGAGCTACTTAGTGATAATTTGGAGTAACCTGGTCAATACCACAACAAGTGCCAATGGATTGATTGATCAATAATGACCTCTCCTCTCATCCTTGGCGGTAATAATCCAAATAGAGAGTCTGTAAATTAGATTCGTCTGTTTTTTTTCTCAATACTTTCCTTTTCTAAACTAGTGTTTCCTTCATATTAATTATCGATTATCGTGATTTATGCAATAACTTCTCTCGATACTCTTAATATACGGGTCTACTGAAGAAATTGATTGAATATTCATGTATAACATTTGATTGTATCCTAATATCATACTCCTCGTGACTATGCCATAATTACATTCAGAAGTATAACTTCTTCTTCTTTCTACTTCTGTATTGCATTCGTGTATAGTATACGGTAGGTGACTTTTATGGTTGCTATATGTTGTTGAGCTTGTTTCCTCATTTGCCTCTCGAGCTTAACACCCCTACTCGACACCGGTACATCACTCGTCATCATTTAGATTATTCGTTTTTTATTTCTTTCATTTTGCTTTATCTAAATGAATATAGAGAATTCATGAGTTTTTTGGTATCAGGGTACACTCAGGGTGAAAATGTAATTTGGGACGGTGGGGTGCGCTCCATTGTGCTCTTCGTCTCTAGCACCAAGCGAGGGAAAGATAGCCGGCATAAGGGACCCATGGTGATTACAAACGTTTCTTAGGTAAGGGGTGCAAGCTTTTGCTTGAGCCTAAGTAGGGGAGGAGAATTACAAAAAGCATGACGTGAGTGGTCTCGTAGCACTGAGACCAACTCTAAGAAATGGTAAAGCAAGAGCTTTTTTGATGATGTATTGTCCATTGATCAAGCCATTGCAACGAAAGGAACAATTGATCTGTGTGTTATAACCTCCGATCTTATTTTCCGATGTATTTGACTTAGAAAAAAAATCTAACCTGTAATCTTACTATATTCTACCGTGACCCCGGCACCTTTCGTTCGGCCATGTAATCCAGCCTACGCCCGGATCCGATTCGATCGATACAGGTTGCACGTCCGCGCCAGAAATGCACCCAGGTGCTGAGGTATAACAGGCAGATAAGGCCATTCTGAGAAAGAGCCCTTCCTTATTGAATCCCCATGGCCATCATCCTGTACTGAATGACCATACTTCATTGTCAGGGTTAAGACTCGTATGTTACTGCAAGATCATTTAGTGGAGGGATCAATAGCGCGCCATGTTGAACACCACGACCACAGCTAGCTTACTTGTGGCTTCCTTGCTATAAGGAAGTAATCGGTAGCTATCCAATTCTTATTTGGTTTTTCTGAACTCCTACAACGGATTGGAGAGCTCTGCACTATACGACGGATTGGGCAATGGAACTTGCTCTATGTGGATGAGTGGATATCCTTACCATAATTGGTGCAATTAGTGCTACTTCACGAGACTGGGGATGTTATGGTGCTTTATTGCTTTGGAGCATGAGAGAGAGTTTACTTACATAAGAAACATAGAATCACAAAACTGAAGGCATAACGGTAGCAACTGATGGGAAGAGGGAAAGGGTGAAGCTGGACCTCACCAACGAAATGATAAGCGTCAAGCAGGTCAATCGGACCAGTGATTGTAGAAAAAAGATAACTGAAATGGGTCCCCTACTCTTTTGAATCCTCCTATCCCAGTTCAATGGGGAAAGAGAACCCTGACATCTGTCGTAAGCCACGGAGCGCCCGAGTCGCGGGTCGTATGATTGGCCAACAGAACATTAGTAAGTGACGGACATTAGTCAAAGTAGCACGGCGAAAAGATAGCAGGAAGGAGGTCTGTAGAAGCCAGTTCCTACTGTGGCCCTCTTGGGTTACTAATGAGTTCGAGGAAAACGTTGAGGAACAAATTTTGCAAGAGCATCATAGGGAGAGCTCTTAGATCGCGCCAACCATCCTTCGTAATCGATTTCCCGGGCCTCTTGATAATTATTGATTAGTGTGTGTGTGCGTGTTTTAGCTTTTCCAAGATTTTTAACATTATTAGGGTAATGTTTCGACACCTGCATTACGTCAGAGAATGAAAGTCAAAAAAAAAACATTTGAGATTGACCCTTTTTTGAGGGCTGTCAAACCTAGAACGTTTAACTTAAACTCACCGGATCCTCTTACAAGACTCAAGGAGGCTCACGTTGATGTGATCCATGCGTCGAGGAATTACATCGATCACCCAGGAAGTATTGATTATATTGCAGCATAAAATGGCACTCTTCTTAGTATTGCAAGTTTTTGTCGTATAGTAAAACATCCCTTATTACGACACCTGTCTATATGAATGTGTTGGCCATGTATGTCCGGATGACCGTCCTGCTTTAAAAATCGTTTTAGTCAGTTTCGCCAGGACGTCTTCAGTGAGGGACTTCATCCAGGGTACAAGAAGGAGTACCGTAGTTACATTCTCTCCCAGCTCGATATGTTTTGCTTGTCTTTTGACTGATGCTGAGGAAAGCAGGCAGGAAAAGGTGTGAGGCTTCGATAGTTTGTGTAGTTTTAGCGTGATGAAGTACCACCTTCGTTTCCCAGAAACACTTAAGAATGCTTCCTATTAGTGATCCCTGGCTAAGATTTTTCTCAGTCAAATTCCCGGGGACTCAGGGGTACTGTCTCAAGCAGCGGCGGAGATTCAAATCGTGCAAGAGTAAAGTTAGAGAAAAGGTAGTTCCAAAACTCCAGATTTAGTTATTTATTTTTCAGAGTTAGTTGACAAGCAGAGGATTTTCTGAGTGGAGTGGTAGGCGGTAGTGAACCCATCTGGAGGGAGGGCGACGGTCAGTTACAGTTTAAATCAAAACCATCTGTTTCTTCTTCCGGCGTCCCACCACAATGGGTGGTCTGCCGTATGTACGTGGCAGCACTATAAAGCTTTCCTTGGTATGGATTGAAGTGAACCCTGTCAAACAATGGTAATTTTCTTCTTTACTTTTTATTTGAGAACTAAATCAGAGCTATGCTGAGGTTTTCGAAATTCGTTCATCTGTGTATAATGAACACCACTGGAACTGCCCTTCATTCGGTAACATTTGTTCCAAAGATGATTTGAAACATTGTTCTTCCGTCAGATTGCAGTATCACTTTGGGTGAAATGGAGCCTTCGAAAGGGTTTGAAACCCATGCTTAAGAATTCGCATCCAATTACACAGTTTCATTTCCAATAAATTCAAAAATAAGGTTCCCTTGAGGTGGAAAACTGATTCGAAGGACTATGGGCAGATTTTCCAATAAAAGAGATACTTCGCAGAGAGCTCGCTCAGAATAAACTCATTGAGAAAGCTAAAATTCAAGGAAACCTTAGTTTTAGATGTATTGGAAACAAAATTGTGAAATTGGAGGCGATTTCACAAGAGCGGGGTTCAAGTCCTTTCGAAGGCTTCATTTCACTCCAAATTGATACTGTAATCTGACAAAAGAAGGGTGTTTCAAATCCTTTTGCTGGTATACATTACTAGTAAGCGGATAGCACTCTGCTCGAAAACATTGCTACCATCAGCTTCATCGCACAATATCGAATGAATGAGGGATCAACAGAAAATTAGGAGTTCGATATTTTCCTTTGGGATCCCAGGTCTTTCNGGTTTGAGCTTCACGATTTCCAACTATGACAGGACGTCACGGCATTAGTCGGAAAGCGGCTTGCTTTTCACTGTCGGCTTGCTAGGATGGTGAGCTTTTCAGATGCATCAGATTCAAGAAGCGATTCGACCGCTTAGAGCTCTGGTTTTACTAAACTTCACTTGTTTTCTTACTTCTTAAGCTCCGGCTTTTGCCGAGAGCTGGGGAGAAGAATGCTAGAGAGAATCTGCTATTTACAGCTCCTGAAGGTGCGAACTGTCAAATCCGAAATTCATGTCCAGATGTTTTTTTGACGGTAGAGCTTTCCATTGGTACGTGATAGCGGCTTTTATGGTAATTCGCTCTACTGCACCGTGTTTGTTCAAAATGAGTCAGGACGACACCTCGTGAAAAACTCGGTCGCTCCCAAGGTGTCCCAGTTTCGACGTGTCGTCCACCATGGCGTCTTTTGACCCACGACCTTTTTTGTCGACTTTTCGAAAATCGTTACAAGCACTGTGAAAAGGGACGTCTTAATTGTCGCATACTAAAAAGCGCTTTTTGAAGCTCATCCTTTACTGACGTATCACTTTTGTATTTACGATTTCATTTCTGAATTTTGCTACTTATAAATAGTGCCATAGTATGAATTCCCTTTAGAAAGAAACGTATGTTCAGGTCGTGTTCGTCGTAAAAGCTGGTACCAAGTTCGTTCTGTAGGTCTGTAAGGAAGACACGGAAAAAAATAGTAACCTCCGTGTACAGGTTTTTCGGGTTACAGAGGATTTTGGGTTGAACATCGACCCGAACATTGTGCAGTGTTAGCATAAAACAATTAAACAAAGCAGGAATACAAAAATATAAGTACGATGTTCATATAAACCAACTGGAAGCTAATAATTCTTCCTTTCATCTCGGTTGTTCAATCATCCAAGCTAATTTACATCTATCTACCTACCTAAGGTAGTCCAGAATATATCTACCTTCTGATTGCAGTGAGATAATCCTAATGGAAAACCTGTTCAATCTTTCTTCTATCAACTTTTTGTTTGAGCACTTAAATTTTACTTTTAGATTTTACCTTTTAATAGAATCTTTCGAACTGACTGAGTCGATTCACTCTTTGATCAGTAGAGTACAACGTCGTTGCCTTCTTTTCATTATGTTCTGAATGAAGTGTGATGTCCCCGTTCCAGCTCCAAGCAGCCTTGCACTTTCAGCTTTAATGGACGAGTTT
Source organism: Haemonchus placei (assembly GCA_900617895.1). Taxonomy (NCBI): domain Eukaryota; kingdom Metazoa; phylum Nematoda; class Chromadorea; order Rhabditida; family Trichostrongylidae; genus Haemonchus; species Haemonchus placei. The sequence goes on along the minus strand of UZAF01018103.1, from coordinate 9,653 downwards.
CTCATCATCACTTTGCAACTCACTCTCCAACGAATGTGTGATATTGAGCCATTGTAAAACGGTGACGATGGGAAAACCGAGTGCATGAAGTGAGAACGATGACGTTCAGTAGTGATGGTATGATACTAAAATATATACATAGGTCCCAGAGGGTGGACATTGAAAAGGAGGCAACTGAGAAAATCAACTGACAGCTCACAGAGCTTTAACACGAAAATGTAGGTTACCAGGTTTCTGAGTCCTGCTCCGTCAATGTTGAGCGTGAGGAGATTTCGAAGTAGAATTGATCACCTTTGAGACTTTGATCTTCATATTTATGGGTCCTATTCTCATCGCATTTATGAAAAATCGCAAAATTCCGCTATGCGTCTGTAGTGCATGGCAAAGCATAAAGTTTTTGAACAAAGGTAAACTCGAAGGTTGCATATTGCTAGTTTACTGCTATCGAATGTGTAAGTTACAACAGTTCTGTTTTTGCCACTTCTAAAGGTTCGAATTCTGGAACTTTCGCCTTGATCTCGATCGTTAGGCATCGGCATTTGCCGATGAGTTGATGAACATGAGAATATTCACATAGTTAATGTATTTGAAGTTGTGTCCGTTGTTTTCACTCCCATTATTTGTTTCCTCGCATTCGAAATTTTCTTTTCCATTTCTTTCTTTTTACTTCTTGTTAATGGTTACCCTCCCAAGTCAGCATCCCTTGTTTCTCGTATTTTTTATAAGTTTCCGAATTCGATCTTCTCGAAACATGACATCTTATGAATTCCTTATCTTTCTTGAACCCTTTCTTCCATTACTGTTTTTTCTAAATTTCAAGGACCTTCCTATGCTACTCAAGGAAAGTGCGGCCCTTAATGCTGAAGACTTCTTGATATGTTTTTGCCCGCTCCAACTCATTCCTTTGCTTTTCATTCTTACTCTCTTCATAGAAATATTCCTGTTCTCTACACGAACTTCATCCTTGTCATCTCACTCAGACACAGGCTTTCGTTAGTGATAGTTTGTTGCACAAAAGATGTATTAATGGAAAGTACGGCAGTACTAAGCACCGAACAGATAAAAATGATTAATCATTTTAAGTCTTGACCACCCGAGTTTTCTATGACTCCTTCCTTTTCTATTAACCTTAACGGTGAAAATGTAGTTGGGGGGTGCCAGCGCCTTTCAGTCTCGTTACTCTGCGTCTCTGACCCAGGTGGCAGAACCCCCAGAGTGCGGATATGTCCTCTTAATAGTGACAGGGAATGTATTCTTTAGCAAGGGAGGAGCTCCGGGGTGGGTGAGAAGTAAACGTTGTGCAAAAAGTTGAAATGATCTAGAATAGCTCTTCAATAACAACTTTAGTCGACGCGTGCAGGGCGTCCACGGTGCGCAATCGTTATATTGCAGTCAAACTCCTCAAGTTTAACACATTCCACTCCTTTCTACTTTATCGCAACTTTCTCTTGTCCTTGCACAACGTTTACTTCTCATCCACCCCGGAGCTCCTCTCCTTGTTAAAGAATTCATCCCCTATCACTATTAAGAGAACGCCAGAACGAGCAATGTTTGACGCATGGGATCGAATTCTAAAATGTAAAAATTCATCAGTGATCTCTGTGAAAGTATCAATTGGTCTCATACTTCTGGGCATTCGATGAGCTTCCGAAGAATACCACACTCTTCATTGACTTTACTTCTCAGCGGCCCTATTTCCCCATTACGTCTTTCACAGAGATCACTGACGATTTTTTACATTTTAGAATTCGATACCATGCGTCAATCATTGCGCGTTCTGGCTGCTATGCTGATGGATCTGGCGAAGGAACTCAAGCGATTGGACTCGCTCCAAACTACTGGAGAGGAGGTAGCAAAAGTGTCACAATTACCTTTTATTTCATCACGGCTGAAGACCGGGCAAATAGAAGACGTCTATAAAAATATCGAAGAAAGAGCAAAGAGAAAGAAGAAAGACGGTCCGAGTCAGTGATTGACTTGCTCACATTTTTTTACTTGTGAGTTTGACATGATATTGTACTTACTCGTTTTATCGTAATGTTGTGCAATTTAAATGTTTTAAATTAAATTTTACCCTGCACTGGTTTCAACTGACTAGCTCACAATTGCGTTCCCCTTTAATTACGTTTTTTTCCACACTTGAAAGACTGTATGATCATTAGGAGTATCCGAACTCTATGCTTGGGTGCTTTATGCTGCGACGTCTACTTTTGGGTAGGTGGGTTGCAACCTCCGGGTGAATGGTTGCTGGCTTCATCATCCGGTATCTGGTGCTAGGATCTCATTGTAGATTATATTTGACTCTACAAGATGGCGTAGTCCTTTTCAGTACTGCCAGTCATGGTCCAGGGATCGATATGTCGATCAGAATTTGAATCTGTATGATTGATAGAATTCCATAAATGTTACTGAAATATTTGAATCCCTGCGAAGAAATTGGTCGCAGTGGTTCTTTTGGCAATAAACAAAAAAAGTAATTGTGCAGAGTATGAGGCCCACTCTGCAGCGATAAGCAGTGGTATTTTGCCCTGCGGTGTTCCACTCACACTTCGCTTGATTAGATATGAGATTTCGGTTGCCGAGGTGTCTTTCATGGAGTATATAGAACGTGTACAAATAACCTGGATTTTTGGTATCAACTGTTTAGCTGTTTTTTGTGTATTTTTTATACAAGGTTTTTATGATTGCACGTCATTTTGAAGCTTATCTAATGATCTTTCGTATTTTTATTGTCATTTTTTTCCAAGTCGCTTTTCGTCAGTTTTAGACTGAATGACTCGGTCTGAATGGCGCTCGACGACTGGCATTCCATGCGACTAGTNGATTAGATATGAGATTTCGATTGCCGAGGTGTCTTTCATGGAATATATAGAACGTGTACAAATAACCTGGATTTTTGGTATCAACTGTTTAGCTGTTTTTTGTGTATTTTTTATACAAGTTTTTATGATTGCAAGTCATTTTGAAGCTTATCTAATGATCTTTCGTATTTTGTTGTCATTTTTTTCCAAGTCGCTTTTCGTCAGTTTTAGACTGAATGACTCGGTCTGAATGGCGCTCGACGACTGGCATTCCATGCGACTAGTGGCTTACGATGCCTAGTGTTGGGACCCAATTTTCTCATTTTTTCGCGAATTCGGGATTATTTACCCACTGCTAGCACAGTGGATAAACAATAATTATCAGGTTACCGGGAAAGTCTGCGCTTTTTCTGAAGCATCCAATTTTATTGAGTTTATAAAGCGATAAGGCACATTGATGAGTTATTCAGCGTCATGTTTCATCACTCTTCGCTACCTTTCCGCCAGACTTCTGATTGCTTCTGCAAGGAATTCTTACGGCGGTGAAAATGTAGTTGGGGGATGCCAGCGCCCTTCCGTCTCGTTGCTCTGCGTCTCTGACCCAGGCGGCAGAGTACCCAGAGCGCGGATGTGCCCTCTTAATAGTGATAGGGAATGTATTCTTTAACAAAGGGAGGAGCTCCGGGGTGGGTGAAAAGTAAACTTTGTGCAAGGACAAGAGAAAGTTGCGGTAAAGTAGAAAGGAGTGGAATGTGTTAAACTTGAGGAGTTTGACTGATACATATCCACGCTCTGGGTACTCGGCCGCCTGGGTTAGAGACGCAGAGCAACGAGACGGAAGGGCGCTGGCATCCCCCAACTACATTTTCACCCATAATATCCCCACTTCCTAGTCTCGAGCACTCGTCTTGATGGCACCCTTGACCTATGGTCGGTACCACTTATGGTAATTATAGAAACAGTTTTGCTATTGCGAGGCCGTGGTTGATCCATAGACTCTTCAAGCAACGACTGTTTAATGCACTTTGTTCATTTACCAACTGTCTGAGCCCTTACTAGCCATATGTTTGGCACTGTTTTGCATAAACTGCTTACCTTTCTTTCTTTAATTGTTCATGAAGAGTTTTCTCTTTCCCACTTCAGTCAGATGGGAAGTTTACTCGTTTTTCACATGAATTAGTTTACCAGTACTGAACATATACATGACAAGTGTGGTTGTAGAAATACCAAATAAACAAACAGCGTCTTCTCTTCGTCACTTTTTTGAGTTCCTCCACACTTTCACATCTGCGCGCCTTATCCCGACGTGATCATTGATTACGAATTTGATCGACAAGTCTTTTTCTCTACTGTTCTAGAAAGAAACAGCAGTGGACTGGATAGGAGCAACATATTTGGTCCGTATGACCAATATTTGTTTGATGAATAGAAAAGCAGAAACGAAATAGCTGTGGAGGGGGATAAGCCGATGAAATACACCACTATTTGCGTTCGATTGATGACGCCCCGCCGGTTCCGTTGTCGATGACGGAGTGATCCGCCCTCCTCAGCACGGCCCAGCGAAGGACAACGCCTGCGGACGACGACTGCTACGACGACGATTCCACTTTGATCAACGTCATCAGATGGCCGCTGATCGACCTGGACCGTGGAGTCGATGGGATGTACCCAGTGAGTGACCTTTAACCTCTCACTTTTGATTTCACTGTTTTTTCAACGGTTTTCACTTGAGGTTTGAGATTATCGCCCTTTTTACTTTTCCTTCAATTCATCATCATTTCCTTCAAAGCCCTGGTGTGATTCATTCCTTCCTTGCGTGACCGTACTTCTAAGTTATTGCATAATGAACTCTTGAATGGATTGCGCTCTTACTGTATGCAGTGAGCCTTTTCGTAGCAGACCTAAGCACATGTTTCGAGAATAAATTGCCTGTTTTGAGATAACAACTAGTTGACCAGTCAGTGCAGAAAACTGACTGGTCATTCTTTGGTGAAGAAAACGGGTGGACGGACTGTTTCGTTTGTTTGTTTATGCGCACATAGACCGTTCCCATGTGGCCGATAATGTTTGCATTTTTGTTTGTGCTACTGATTCTTAAAAACTACTAAAAAAACTTACTATAGTTTACAGTACTTTACTAGTCTCTCGTTCTATGAAGCTTTCTGTACAGACTGAAAATCTATTCTGACTCAAAGTTGCATCTTTGATTTGTGACTTTCTTACCGAGCTGGAGATGATTGGGATAATGGGCGAAGCGGGGATGGGGAGGATGATGTCTAACACCCCTAATTAACGTCACCAGTCCTTGGAAGGACGGTCCATCTGAGAAAACTTATGACCCCTCAATGAGTGACGTCCCAGAAACTCATTCTTGCGTGTAGAAAGTAGATGAAATAGAATTAAGGAATTAATGAACGAGTTAAGTTATGAGCTTCAAGTGATGAGTTCATAAATCATGTCAGCGGCTTTGAAAATGTATGCATTTCCTATGAAAGCTGAAAGAAGAAGAAAAACATTCGACAAGGAAAAGTGAGACAAATGACTGTCGGAAAGAAGAAATGGAAGAAAGTCGTTGAGAAGAAACCAAGGTGGAAAACCGGTTAAATTCCAATGAGCAGCGGTGCGGGATAAGAACTGTGGACATCGCTTCGAGAAGAGGTTTTGAAGGGCTTCTTCGTAGCTGGATTCAAAATGCTTTCGGTAATTCTGTATGCCCTTACCTAGGATACCGAAATCGTCCCGTTGTTGGTGGTAGTTAGGAAAATTTGGCGTCTCGCTAGAGGTGAAATTCATAGCGCTGGAAGTACTGGTCGAGATTTCCGTTCAGGTTCCAGTTTTTAGTTGCCTCTCATACCAGTATTCCAATTTTGTGAGATTCAAATTGATTATTGAAGTTGCTATGAAAGTTCATCAGCTCTTTTGTTTAGGCAGTGATCTTATTTTCATGGGCTGGCCTGAGGGTGCAATACAGACGACGAAGTTGACTCGCCACTTTCTAACTCTAAGTGGAGGGTAAACGGCGTAATAAGTGTGGCAGTAAGAAACCAGTTTGAGATGAGTGGGTTAGACTATGGCAAGAAATTATAGTTTTTTAGCGCTCGAGATATCAGCACCTTGTTAAAGGAGCCTCTTAGTCAGAGAGGGCTTCGATCGGACTGTTTCCTTGTCGCAAGAAAGTTGACACAATCAGCACATAAACCAATGAGTTGTATGTTTTTTTTTTTTGAAGAAGCTTAATCTTGTCGGACTTGGCTAGATCTTATCCAAGGAATAAGCTCTGATTTACGAATGTTGAACTGATATATAGAAGCGCTTTAAAAAGTTTGCAAAAAAAATTTTATACGACTGTGCACACATCCTTACCCCTACTCCCTTTCCCATGTTCCTAATCGGCACTCCATAGTAGTAGTGGGCTAAGAAACAGAGGGGGGTGGGGTCGTCAACCACATTTACATGATCCTCTTTTTCCGCTGCCCAACTTCTGTAGCCATGGTCCAGCTTTTAGGGTGGTGCTCTGCCCGGGAGTGTATAAGTCATCAGGTGGTCGGATCGGGTGGGCGTTATTTCAATAGGTTCTGTGCTGCAACAAAATATTTGATTCATGATTTACCACGACTAACTGGTGACTGATTACCAGTATTATTCGAGACATATTTGGACTTTTTCGGTGTCTAATAGTCATAAACAGGATTCATGATTAGGGCAATAGCGATTGTGTGACGGAACGCGAAATCCTTGAACAGCAGTTTTTCGGCGACTCCCCATTGAACTCCTAGGACGTGTCCTTGATATAATCATCATCATTTTGCTGGTGTTAGGGGTAGGGTAGAGGCTGGTTTCAAATCGAGAGTTTGGAGTCCGGAAACTTTCTGGGAGATTGCATGTTCGTACTTTCGTCCCTCTTTAAGCCCTGTGTTACCATGAAGCACTTCTGCAAATATCGCGTGCAATTCTTGGAGTGGGTTTCTTGAGCGTTGCTGAATCATCCAGATTTTGATTGCAGATCTTCTTAACAGAACTTTAGTTTCATGAGGTCTGTAATGAGGGGCGATAAACTCGTTCTTCCGGTTACCTCTATGAAAACACAGCCCTGGTTGAAAATCGAGTTATTTCGATATAACGTGAAAAACAGAGTTGACGAGGGCGCAGTACCGAAGCAAACAGTCCGGTACATAAGAACCTGTGCAAACCCGAAAACGGATGTACGTAGGAGCCGGAATTAGTCACTCCGTTTTCTTTTGATGAATCATGCAGTGAAACCGCTTTAGATTTATAGACATACATTGCAGTTCCATAAATTGCTCAATTTTTGTTTTTTGAAGAATGGGCAAAATTGAATGCAATAAATCACAAAAGGTTTTCTTTTCACTGTTAGTCTCATTTTTCCACTTATCTTACTTTCATTGAGAACTTTGGTTGATATGCCAGAAAAGTTTTGTCCGGAGTTTAGCCTCTTGTCCACGTATATGTAGTACCCAGTATCTGCAAACTTGCTATCCCAGCCTTTCCACTGAACAGTTATATAAAGATCTTCATCGCTTTTGAGTTGCTACAAGTACCTCCACTTGTAATTGCCGCTCTTCCAAGTCACGTTGTTCTGGGACGCCCGTGGCTGTAACTACTGCTTTAACCAGAAAAAACAAACCACCTGCCATTTCGAGGTTTACAAAGTGTTCTCACCGGGGACATCTTCCTAAGCATAGCCAATGCTTGTAAAGTAGCTCAGAAATTACTGCTCCAGAGTTCACCTTGGAGTTTGGGGCACTGTAGGAATTCGAAGCAAAAAACTGGGGGCGGGGATACGAATGTGGGAAGTTTTGCCTCTGCAACACATATGTGTAGACCGTGAACCAGTTCCTTGACGAATATTGCTTGAGCAAACTGAGTTTTTCGACCCTTAGGGGTCGGCTGTTGACAAAAGAGTCGTTTGGGTGGATGAAAACACACACCAGTACATCGGCTAGTCACCCCAGTCATGTCATTGCGTATTTAAGTGTCGCGCTACGATTTCGAGAGCTACTGAAGTGGACGACACATTCCAAAAACGATTGGTTAAGATTGAGCGCTCCATCTCCAAACGGTGTGAGAAGTTTCAGCGCTGAGTTGGAGATATTTTTGTCAATTGCTAGAAACCGTGGACAGCGCCCGTTCGATGGCTGCCGGTACAGCATGACTGGGAGCGGAAGGGTGAAATTGATTCGAAGATTTTATTTCGTGATGAAACGATCCAAGATTTGGACGAAATATGGAACTTTTCTCAGAAAGCCAACCTAGAAAAGTAGATGAGATGGACTTTGAGAATGAAAATGAAAAAAGAAAGCATTCGAACGCCTTCCTCTTTCTAACTCATGGTCGTTTGGTCTCCATCATCTGAGCTTTCTATTTTCCAATCTTCTTCCACACCCATTCGCCCTGTATATCATCCCGCTTTCAAGTGTGGCACACGTCAAAATATTAGTACGGAAGTGTGGGTCAAAAATTTCGCAGTAGTTCAGATTTCTCCCAAGACTCTCTAGAACCTTCCATAATATTTCTTTGTGAAGACACTTACCCAAGCGTGTACGCACGCATGTAGGGTTACCTTCTCTTTGCTTACTTGATTTTATAACGATCAAACTACCGATATTTTACATGTACTCCTTTACATGTTCGAACCCGGCCACTCCGCTGCTGAAAGTCGTTGAATCCTGTGCCGAGCTTTTTTAAGTGAAGTTTCTTCCGAGCGATCCTGTGTCGTTCCAACGCTTCACAGCCCGAAGCAAAGAAAGTCGAAGATTAACTTCGATTTGGTCAAGCGATTGGAATATCGATAAATCATCTGGTATTATTCACATACCACTTAATGTCCTTTCATAAGAGATTCTATGTTAGCTTTTAGAGAATCTCGGGAGAAATCTGTGCTATTGTGAAATTTTGGCAGGTACTATCTACATAGTTGAATAATTCGTTAGGGTGAAAACACGGCAATGAGATTTTTGGGTTCCCAGTGCATAGAAAAGCCTTGACTAGAGTTTCGCTGACCATTAACATTGTTCAGCTTCATCATTTATCTTCCACTGCTCACCACTGCATTTTTAATTCTAATATTTCCCTTCTGTTCTCTCTTGAAATCAGTCCTCTAAGGACAGTAAGGTACGAAGATGGACAGAAAAGGAGAAATTGGGCCAGTAGTTGCTCACGTAATTGTTTTTATTATCTCAGATGAAACTGGTTCCAATTAAAGGGGTCTGGAAAAATAAGGCTCGATTGGTGAGATTTTGGCCCGCAACTTGGTTTCAGACCAAGAGCATGGTAGCGCCGTTTGACACTCGGCCTTTGAACTTACTAATATATAGTAGAGCTACTTGACGTATGAATATTTAGTGACCATAACTCTACTATTAAAGTAGAGGTACTTTTTTTAATGAATGTATCATTATAAAACCGTCTGTGACAGGATTTTCTAATTAATTCATTTAGCCAACGAGATTCTTCCACCACAATATGACACCGGTGCAGGCGATTTCGTCGGTGGAGGCAGTGTGGGCAGTGTGGGCACTGTGAGCATCGCTCAGCCATCGTCCGTTTTCGGGACTGGGCTTGTCGACCAGAAAATAAATAGTACGTTGTGCACAGTTGGTACTGCTAACCTGGTAGGTCATTTGCTTGTGTCATTTTGAACGTTATAGCGATTGATCCGTCCTTCTACGACTGCGTATACAACACCTCACTCGGTCAGACGGTTATCGAGAGATGCTATAAAGATCTCGGTTGCTGTGCTACGACTTGCTGTACCAATGAAGACTGGTAATTTTCTTAATCGGCTTTTTTGCTTTCCACTACCTTAACCGGCTTTTTTTTGATTTTTTTTTT
>UZAF01018102.1:16726-37063 GCA_900617895.1 Haemonchus placei | reverse complement strand
TTTGGATATTTGAAGATGCTTGATAGATGGTGTCCATGAACCTCCTCAAGTGAAAAAAAACTTTAGTTTAAACAATTTCGATGCAACAATGAGCGGTTTCTTCCTTTCGGGAATCCTGACAAAGACGCTTTCTGAAGTTAATTCTTGAATGCCTCTTCTACCTCCATCATAAATTTCATATCTTGATATGAAAACAAGTATTTCAAGCCCATACCTCATACCTAGCCCATAATCAGAGTAAGGCGACACGTTTTGGGCAAAAGCTTTGATGTCAAGCAGATGTCAATGAGTCATGCTTTCGACCATGTATTCGAAATCGTTTGCTCAAAAGAGTGTACAACTCACCACGTCCTTGCTCATGACATAGTGCAACAAGTTGTTGCCAATTGACTGTTTCTCGTGCCCATTCGATGGCCGCTTCCCGATCTTGTGTGCAGACAGCTGTGCATAGCACCTGAATAATTCGCCCATATTTTATGGAAGGTAGGGTTATTAAGGAAAAGCACCATTAAAAGAGCACCATTGTAGAACTTCTAGGCAGCAAGAGGAAAAAAAACTGAATTGCATGATCATAGCGCTAACTTTGATGTTCGATAATATGAGGATAACAGCAAAGCGAGAGTACAAACCTGCATTTCTACTTCGCTCAGTTGCACCAAATGATTAGTCATGAGATACAGCAAGAAGTGGAAGTTTGTGGCCTGCTCGAGGAACTGATTCAAAGAGTACTCAGCACAATAGGCGCTCAAATTCGCACCACCCTGAAGGAATCGAGTCAGACAGAAGAACGGCAAAGGTCCGGACCATGTTCTCCCGGCCCAGCAAAGCTTACACTTTGTACATTACGTAGTAGACGACAGGCTCACTCATACGCTGTGATTGGCCGACGTTTTCTATGACAGCCACGTTGGCATAGAAAAGACATAGACATAGATGTATACACACCGAGAATTCCAAGGCATGCAACGGTTCACTATACATTATTTGTACTTTGCAAAGGTTCACCAGGCAAATGAACGAAACAGGGAATAGTGACGGTATCAATATTCAGCGAAAGCCGAACTCGTGTTGCGAGTACAGAGCTCTCTCGTTTTTACACACGATACTCCCCAAAGTAGAAGAGGTACACTCATACCTGCGTCGTTCCCATCGAATCTCTGTTCTCAATATTAAAACGAGCTACAGGCGGAGGTGGCGAAAACGTGTATTGCGGCTCTTTTGGCATTCCAGTAGGTACGTCAACCTAAACGAAGCTACTCCAGTACCAATCAAGCAACCAAAATTCAAGGCGAATTGGCTAATGAATACAAAACATTCAACAAAAAGGCATATCAAACCAGACCAGAAGAAATTCCACTGGTAAAGGACGAGCGTCTTTCAAAACTTCCGCGCCATACTGGTTTTTCTCCTGCAAAAATATTGCGCAATTGACTTTGATTGATGGGTCAGGAACTTTGTAAATCTTACAGTAAATTGGACATCCGTCAAGTATTGTGATTCTTTGAGTGGTTTTTCTCTTATGTATGCCAGTTCGGGGTGATTTGTGGGACAGAGAAGCTCCGCTTGAACCAGAGCAGTACACTGGTTCGAAACCTAGAAGTGAAACTCTACTGGTTCCAGAAAGTCGAAGCAAGGGAGGAAGAATTTAAACTAGAAGATTGATATGCAACTTACCTGATACCCATGGAAGTTTACTTGTTCTTGTTCATCTCCGCTCGCTACGACTGTGACAAACTTTGAGCCAAAATAGCGGTCCGAACAATATTCGGTGATGTTTGGATGTAAAGACTGTAGGTACCCTGCCGTTATGCATTCCTCAGCAGACAAGAAAAACGCGTGCTTAAAACATACATAACATGATCTTCAATCAATCCAAAAAGAAATTGAAGACAGGAAAGGCAAATTTATTGCACTGCCCTCGAATTATGTTAATGGTAAGATGCGATCTTACACTAACCCATATAATACGCCAATCTCACGTTATCACCAATCTGTCTCTCATGAAACTCATCCCACCGACTAGGCATCACACTTTTACGAGTTCCCAATGAGGAATCTCTCCAGACAAAAAGAATCTGAAGGATGCAAGCGGGACAATGGTTATGGCGCCACAAGCGTAAACTAATTGCGTGATTCAGTTAATCTTGAAGCATTGCGTAAGAAACGCAAAACGGAATGAAGAGGAGGAGAGAAACTCCTAGAGCTTTGAGATAAAAAACTATTCAAGGGCGCCATCTGCCAAAAGCTGCTGAGGAAATTCATGCACATCCGCGTGACTATTATGAACCTGACCTCCCTTACGTATACTTGGGAAGTTACAAATCACGCCATGCGATGTATTCAAGAGCAGAACTTTCCAAAATGAGAATTTCTCAAGCAGGAAAGGCCACTAACGAGAAAAGAAGTGTCCATTTGTATTCGCATTAGGTGGATAAACACCTACCTTATGCCTTGTGCAATGCACCGTTCCTTTCACTCGATCAGCTGACCAAAGGTCTGTGAAAATCCACCCTACACGTTTTAATCCCAACCAGTTACACAGCCGATCTACTGCCTAAAATAAAGAGTAATAGTAGAGACTAAGAGAGCTTCTGAGAGTATGTTACCTGTTCATTAGGATCATCGAGAATTTCTACACTATCAGGAGTGCAGTTTTGGGGAGGTTCATAAATAGCGGCAACTACAGCTTTTATACCAAGAGGAACGTCCGAAAATGGTTGATACCTGAAAGATGCTCCATATAAGAACTTGAACAAAGTTGATATACTGAGAAACTAACAAGTACCGATGTACCTACTTCCCAATGAGATATCCGACTCGCTGATTTCCAGTTGTGCGCCAAAAATTCAAGAAATCATTCACAATATCTTGGTTTTCGAAGAATATATTATCGACATGACGATACCTCTGCAAAAAAACGCAACATAACTCAATCAGGTTAGGAAATGATGAAATCAGGACTGGACCCCGGCCTCACAGTTGTAATCAGTGACAGAGCTATGTTAGACTAATCGGCAAATCAAATCGCTACTACGGGAAAGACTCTTTATTCCGAGTCATGACAGGATCACAACCACGAGAAATCGACATTGTCAACTGCGGCACGCTCTCATGTCATAGATTAAATCGAAAAAAAGGAGTGTTAGTTTCCATGAGCATTTGTGTTTTACTGACGGAAGGAGTCCGCTACGAGACCATTAACAATTCTAAAACTAACCTGCCGATTTAATGTCATCACTGGTGGTTTGCACTTCGTACATACTCCCTTGGGATAGGGTTTGTGAGCAGGACAGTTTAAATCAATAGTACATCTAAAAAAGCACTTGTAACTTGAGCTCACGCTGTTGCAAAGTGTATGGAATATCTTGAATTGAAAGGCTTAAGTACTTATGGAACATACCTTATATTCTCCAGCGGACGTTTTAACTGGGACCCTTTGCCATGACCTGATGTGAGTTTACGTACATGCGCATGAAAGGACATATGTTTGATATCCTTCGACTTCAAATAATCTTCATCGTATGGCTAAAATTTCGCAAATAGTCCAAATAGAAGGGAATTCATGGCATATATAATGCTCCGTTTGTTGGAACAAGTTTCCTACCACAGTACAACACACGCAATCAGTTCACTCATGATTAATTTACAAGGTACTTCATCTTAATATGAAGCCAAACGTATGAAGTACGAAAAGGCAAAAGACTATTTGTGAAGGTAAACTCGCTTACTCGAATTAGAAGCTACTGTAAAGTTCGCTAAAAAGTGAGGTAAACTAAAATACAAAAAACAGTTGGGTTGGCCTGAACAACTTTTCCGATTAAGGTTGATTCTACATTCCAGGGATTCGCTAATGATGCGCTTTCGAAGAATGAACTTCAATTTTACATTTGAATCGATTTCGACACGGAGCACACTGCGTCAAAACCGAAACAGAGATTAGAAGAATTTCATTGTAGTTCGAGCGAAATAGACTTCGATGCTCATTTGTTTGAGTTTGTCCACTGAAGCTCCATAGCTATTAGAGGGTCACATCCGTACGTCAAGCAACCCATTGATAATATGTGAAAGTATACCCAAAGGATGACACAGAACACGCATGTCTATGACCCTTCAAAAAGGATCCAAAATACCGTCCAAATAAAAAAAATCCTACATCTATCGGAAGACAGTGGGCACATTTCTGTCGAGCATTATGATGGCACATTTTTGGATCGCGTGAGCGTTTGATCTGTCCATCCTCGGCAGCAAGAATTAGATCAACTTCATCGAGCTTTTCCTTTTCATTCGCCTCCAGAACCATTTCCTGAAAATTGGTACTTGTTATCAAGCAGTACTAAACACCTGTCTCGACTGATATCGAAGAAGGACACATTGCAAAGATAGGGTTTTTGTGTAAAGAAATGGCTTTGAAATGATTCCATTTATCATCTTTTCATGACGTCGTCGTAAACCTGCAGACATCGTACGCAATTCTCATCCAAGCACTAAACTTGTCGGCAGAAGCGGTTGCTCTGCGTTGCGAACGGGTTGATGTCAATTTGGAACCACCTTGTATGTCGTAGCCGAATGATTCATAAAAAGTGTCGTGTCACCGGTGAGGATGAGCCGAAGGGCTCCTTTTCTGGTCCCAGGACGATTGATGACGAACTGTTTAATGGTCGAATTCTCAATATTTAGACGTTCCCTATTTACGGAGCAAGATTTATCGATGCAAAGTGCCTGATGAGAAGTTAAGATGGAGTGTACCATTTCCTGAATACAACCCACCAGACTACACTGATCCGAAAGTGATTGGCCGCGAATGGGCAGATCCAGAGCCAAATAAAGGCAATTTCATGTGGAATGCAGTTGATGGGAAAGTTAACAGGAAGTCATTCGTGTGGTAAGAAAGCGAAAACGCCTCTGTTGAAGGATCTCCTTCAGTTCTGATTCCATAGTTCTTTTCTTTTTGGTGAAATGTGATTTTTAAGTGACTACTCTTTCGATTCGATGTCCAGGCCAATAAATCCAATCGGTCGAACTGGACTTCGTGGGCGAGGCGTACTTGGAAGGTGTTATTTCCTTTTTAGACTGCAAGTTTTGCAAAGCCCTCCATTTCGAATTGTGGTGTAGGGTGTGAACGTTCTTTAAACAAACTTTAGCGTCGTTCAGGTGGGGGCCGAATCACGCTGCTGATCCTTTGGTCACCAGAGTCAAAGACGGTAAACTTCAATTTGTCGCAATAAGAAGATCGGATACAGGTCAGTCTTAGAGCGATCTTGAAGCTTTTCTGTCACATTCTACTGCCGGTTTGTGGCATTTGAAATTATTTTTTCAGTAACCTTGAAGCAGGTAATTAGTCCAGCTAATTTCTATATTTTAGGTGAATGGGCCATTCCCGGAGGCATGGTGGACGCGGGAGAGGTAGTCTCCGAGACACTCAAACGTGAATTTTCTGAAGAAACTTTGGGTGGTAAGGTACATTCTGAACTGGACACGTTGTGGGAGAACGGGCGAGAGTTGTATAGGTAAGAGGTGAGACCTTGGTTCCCGGTAATAAATCTCTTCATTCCTAAGGACTCAGGTGTGCAATTCATATTTTTCAGAGGTTACGTAGATGACCCTCGAAACACGGATAATGCTTGGATGGAGACAGTATGTGTCAATTTCCACGATTCGACTGCTCTTTTCGATAAAGTTGAACTCAAGGTTTGACCAAGTTCCTGAGAATAATAGCGGTGTTTACGATACAAAGCAAACAGATAAGTGCGTGACGGTGGTCAGGTGTGCGACAGGACTACTTGGATCCGCAGTAAAAGGTGGCAGTATTGGTAAACTGCGATTCTTGAGTATTGGGCATTGTGGGAACCTTTTTAATGCTATTCGTCTTTAGATGAAACCATTCATTTGAAGAAAGAGGAGGAAAACGCGAAAAATCACAATGGATTTAGAGGACATAGTACGTAGTGGTAAAAACTGGGAAATATGCTATGCCGTTGTTTTTGAATCGGTAGTTGCGATGCGGATCCAAGTGTTGCTATCGCCGTCAAAGTATCAAGTTCATTTCTTGTCATCAAAGGTCTAGCAACCTTGATTAAGGAGAAGTTTTTCGAGAATTGGCATTGATTGGGAGAAGACGAAAGAAGGGGGGAGAAAAGAGAATGATTGGGAGGAGATGAAAAAGAGGAAAGAAAGGGAGTGTGTGTTTCGATGTATTACGGTTTTTTCGATCGATGGGTCGATAGGCTGCGAGCCTCACTTTTCCCTTTCTTGCCCACACTAGAACGTCACTAAAACTGTCTTAGGACTAGGTTGTAGTACTGTAGGCCCATAATATTTTCTGGTTTAGGCTGGAAGCGACGCTGCGCATGTCAGGTGGATCACTGTTGATTCCAACGAACCTCTGTATGCCTCACACGAAGACTTCATTGCTCTATTGAAACGCCTCCATAATATCTGACAAGCGTCAGATTACGATACGTGTCCATTGATTATTTGCTGGATTTGCACCAAATTTTCACAAAGGATTTTTTAAAATTAAGAAGGAAAGCTCCGGTGACATATCCATATGGGCATAGTTAGGTCTGTCACTGTTTACTGAGCGTGGTTATTCATCATGAATCGTATTACCTGTTATTACAACATACTGTGTGCAAGATGTTCGGTCACGTTCGCGCCTCGAATTCGTATTTTTCCATACTGTATCAGGTTGTATGTAAAGTATCTGCAAAGTCCAGAATATTCTGGAAAGTTCTGGAAGTTTCCATTGAATTGCTATACCTTACCTTACCCACTTGTATGCGCATATGAGTCCGGCCACGTCTTTCTTGCTCATTTAACCATATCATGGCCGAACTGTTCCTAAAAACAATAGGGACTTCTCAAGTTTAGATCCAACCAACATGCTTTTGAAATCCTTTCATTCTCGTGTCGAGCATCTGGTATTAGAGTACCCTTTGAGCGCTTCCGTGCTCAAAGGGAACTCCAATACCTCCTCCAGTCTTCCAGCACTTCCAAGCCTGAAACAGAAGGTAGACGAAATTTTACTTGCTCAGTCTGCTGCGGTTTCAGAAAATCTCCTGATATGTTATGCGCGTACAAGTGAACCGTGCTTTTTCTTAGTATCCCATGTAAGCTCTCAGAAATTTCCGGGAAAAATCTGGACTATTGACAATTTACCTGTAGATGCTTTCCGTACAACTCATGAGGGCAGGTCTGTGCAACTGCCCTATAACGTCGAGGAACAACATGACATTCTGCTTACAGAGGCTTCATCTTTTCTCCTTTTCAAGGTGTATCTAGTATTATGTACAGTGATAACAACTATTCTTATAGATTTTCTTGTAAATTTTCAAACACTGAAACCATCAAAGTGGTTGGAAGTATTATTCTGATTCCCTTGCCGTCGATAAAAGATGAGCCCACGTTGTTATTTCTGCTGATAGGCTAGAGAGTTGAAAGAGCGTTAGCAAGCTGTTCAGTACGCCAGAGCAATGATGGCACACTTTAGTTATTTATTTACTAGAAGAGGTTTAACTTATGAGTCGACAAACTGAGGTATTTGTATTTGGCCATTTAGGTGACATTTACATGTAAACATCGACTCTGCTGGCTAATAGCAACCACGATGAACACATAGAGCTTAAAGAAGATAGCTTAACACAAACATAATTCGGCTCATTGCACCTTTTTCGACTCCCGAACACCGACGTTCCCCTTACCTATGTTTACTGCATTTCCCGTATTTGTTTCATGGTTGTTGTGCATACTAAACAATCTTCCTATCCATTTTCAGAAAAGTTGGACGCCATGATTCAATTTATAACCTCTGTAGGGTCGCAGTGGCATCGTGCCAACAGCAATGGCACCGTGCCAACAGAGTACGAAAAAGTTGGCATTTTGCCATGACCGCCGACTGTGGAATCAGGCTAGGTCCGCTACCTGGCAAGTGGAGGGAAATATGGGAGTTGTGAGATGTGAGACTATCTTCTTTGTTAACTCACCGCTTACCTCAAAGAAGTCCCCAATGGACTCTGGTAATGATACTTTGCAGCCGAGTACCCTAACGGCATTTTGGCTTCGCGCCAATCGACTGCCTCGCGTGTGGACGAGTTTTGTTAACAGCGCAACAGCCGCGTCCTTTATGGTCGTTGCGGGCGTGCGGAGCGGTTGTGCACGCTCATCCAGTTCCCATTTCGTTTTTGGCTTAAGATCAGGAGTGTGGACTAGTTTCGTTTTGTTTTACTTCCTACTACATGTCATTTGTGAAGCACGGTTGATTGAGTAGCTTCAAGTAATTGTTTACCGTTGCTTACTATTTATTGTCTGCGAGTTTACATTTTAGAAACAGCGGCTTTGTAGTTCATATTTTGGTCGATTGCTGGGCTGGTTTACACATTTCGTACATGGATGTGTGGAAATATGCTTCAAAATCCTCTTGACTTTCAGATCATCATGTCTCGACGTGCTCCACCACCGATTGAAGGGCTCTACTCTCTAAAGGTGAGCGTTGGTTTACCCTCCACAAAACTAGTTCTTTCGGTAAAACTAAACTGTAAACAGTGGCAGAACGGCTTGAAAACGCCCTGAGAAGTAGTCATATCGACCAGTCAGTCTTGCTGATGGGAGTATTTTTAAGGTCGATAACATTTCCTATAATACAACCCAAGCGGACCTTCGTCGAATGTTTGACAAATATGGAGAAATTGGGGACATTCATATTCCTAGAGACAAATACACTCGACAGAGCAAAGGATTCGGATTTGTACGTTTTTACAGGTAATGATTCAGTTTCTACTCTTTTTTATGGCAGGGTTTTAAACGTTTCGGCAACCTGTGCTCTCTTAGTCTGTTAGTGCATAGGTGATTATCGTCTATGCAGAATTTCCCTGTTTGACATAACTCGAATTCTTATAGTCGCCGCGATGCTGAGTACGCTATGGATCGAACTGATGGACGCTGGGTTGAAGGGCGTGAAATTCGTGTGGCAATGGCTCGCTATGAGCGGCCCATTGATGAGAGAGGAGCCTATACAAGACGTGGGAGGTAAGCTCGTCCTGAAATGATTGAGTCGTGTGGCAAAAGGAGAAAACGCTGAGTAACATTGAACAAGCCGTTCATGGCAACCTTTCAAAAGGTGCTATAGCATAAGATATTGGCTTCCAATCAAATATTCGGTATCACAGGTGATGCAGTAAAGGGTCCGTGAGCGATGCAAACATTGATAGTCCGAGCTATATGCGCTGTGTTGTCCCATAATTGCCCGGCCCTTCATAACGACAAACTATGTTTGTTGTACACTGCTCACGGATTCCGCAGGTAGCTCCTACAGCTGTTTGGGTGTTTGATAGAGTCAGCAGATACAAAAGTTCGTGCCAGATCTGGTTAGTAATTCTATTATATTGTGAGGGATATGTGCATAATGGCTTCTTGTCAAACATATTGCGATTCATGGAAAATGAGGATATCAAAGTTGACACATTCAAAGTCAAACACACGTGAATATGATTAGTACTCGAGAATTCCCTTATTGCTCGAGAATTACACGAGAATGAGCGGTGTGGATAAGTGTAGTGTAGTGATTACTTGCAGTGTTCCCATTTCTATGGAATGGAAACTTTGTTGAGTTCATGGGGAATTAGTCGAGTTCTCAGTCCTTTTTTTTNTTTTTTTTGGTAGGACGGTGTTGTTTACTAAAAACGATATCGTTCTCAATGCATTAACTTCACCAAAGTAAGCGTGTTCTCAAGGTAGATAATAAGTTTTTCATTTCAGCTAAAAGATTGTCTTGGGGGTACGAGCAACGGGGATAACGCTACAATATTAGTTTTTGCCTCTTTCGACGCTGCGGATTTCAGAAACACGAACACTGCAGATGTATCACACTATGCATCAATTCAGTGTGTGTTCGCTCTCTTGAATGGAATTGGCGTGACAAGTTGTGGCTAAGAAGCTTTTAAGGATTAAGGGTAAATAAGCATAGCAACGGCACGAACTTTTGCAATCACTCGATAAATCATATCACGAACGTTTTTGCTTCGCTTAGCTACCGTGCAATCAAATATTCATTTGACAAGTAGAAAAGGGGGTTCCAGTTTTTACCAAATTGTAGCACCGTTTTGTGTTTTCTTATTCGCCATCAAAAAATAGACTTTTTGAACTGTGCTTGTCGCAGGTCGGCCGTAGCTGGGTTTGCAGTCACGGCCGCTGTTGGCGGCTAGTAGCAGAATTGCTGTCGAGCAGAGCAGAGCAGAGCAGCAGTAGCAGTTCTGTGACCAGATGTGCAGCCGTGCGGTGCAGTATCAGTGCAGAACAGCACTTCCGGGTGCAGAACCTGAGTATCAGCTTCTGCAATGCTGAATGAACCTGTTATTGCCGATTCCATGGCCATGGTGGTCGGTAATCAAGCTCTCTGAATAGTTGCAGCGTTTTCCGCGTTTTCTATCACATCGAGCAGCTCACTCATGGTGATAATTTGTCCATTGTTGGTTTGAAGAAATGATGCAGGTCTTGCTACGACTCTTCGCACGATTTCTCATTGTTGAGTTAAACAATTATCACTTTAAATTTTGAGAGCTTTCGAGCCTCTGCGCAGAAGCTCAACAGCGCGTTTGCTCGAAAAGCATTTAAAGAGAGAGAAGCATTGCATAAAACCGAAAAGTGACAAAGGATCGTAGATTATCGTGCGATGTGGTCCAAACAAGACTGTGAATCATCAATATTGAAACATATTTTTATTCGTTTCTTAGGTCGCGCTCGCGGTCTCCTCGTCGTCGCAGCCGAAGCCGTTCTCCTCGCCGTTCAAGATCTCGCTCACCCCGTAGCAAGAGTCGCAGTGCATCGGTGAGTTGAAATTAGCAGACCACATCATACTCTGTTGATTCATCGGAAAGTCATGCCTGGCATTCCTGCATGTTCAAGTGTTGCTGGTACACAGCCAGTACTGATTGTGTGTGACAGTGTGTACGAAATGAAACCCTGGCGCTAAATTTAATGAATAAAACAAATAAGGTTTCATAAACGTTGTGAAACCATGTTACGATTCTTTCGACAAACACCGCTTTTTTCTTTTTTTTTTCTTGATCATAATGTATATATATATATATATATATATATATATATATATATATATATATATATATATATATATATTCTAATGATGGCAATTCAGCCTCGCCGAAGCCGCAGCCGTAGTGCTAGCCCGCGTGGGCGTCGGTCGTCGTCTCCAAATGGCAAAGAAGAATCACCACGAGGTTCCGATGCTCGTGGCTCGCGAAGCCGAAGTCGTTCGGGTAGTCCTTAAAGGGAAATGGTGTCCAATGTTTGCAGTAGCTGCTTCCAAATTTTCCGTTGAATTATGAAGTATTTTCCGTTTTCTCTTCAATTCTTACATCCACTGCGCGTACCTTTTTACCATGTACGTTCCTGTAATTTTATGTTGTGGTTGTGTTTGTTCTGCGAGCTGTAGCGTAACGCATTCAATAAAATGATCTTGTGTGTTTGAAAATATTCAATACAGCTGAAGTTGGGATAAACTGTTATGTCACAAGAAGGATTTCTCTTGATCCATGACTGGAACTGGGAAGCTTCAGTTCCGGTTTTCAGACTTAGGCCAAGTAACAGTACATCACAGGTTCTCGGGTGTGCTTCGTTTTTTCAACGTTCATTTTCTGTTTAGCTCGTCATTTCGACGTCCCAGTCTTTTGTCCGTGGGCTACAAAACGCTCAAAGTTGATACCCGGAGAACTTGAAGAACTGAAATTCTATTAGGAGGCAAGGACACATTTTCCTTTTTTTCTTAATTTTGATTTATAAAAGGACAGTTGGGCTGTGCGTGCTCATGTATGCATTGTATGTCCACGACCGCATCCGTAGGCTTAAAACTTCTGCAGGTACTTTATCAGGTGATAACGAATTTCCGTGCAAACAGACAGACAGACGTGAGCGCTTTATATATGACCAGTCGGATCACCCAGCCAACGCTGGGCTCTCCTACTTGTGACAAACACCCTATCCCGAGAAATGCTGAATTGAAGGAATTTTTTCCCTTTCTCGAAGTTTATATCCGCTGTTTAGCTGAAAGAGAGTATGAAATTGAAACAGAGCTCTAGTAGATTATTCACATAGGCGCTTTTTTTTTGAAAAAAAGAGATCTCAAATCAAATCGAGACATCAAATTCATCTCAAAGACATGCCCCGATGATGGCTTAACTGACTGACAATTAAAGTCTTGAATGGTGCTCACAAATGTTTTCGGGTGATAACGCCGCACATTATCAGATTTGGTTATCACGAACTTTTCTTCGCTACGGATTCATCACAAATTGGGAATCCCAGATCATTGGCGGTCGGATGAATTTAGTCAAAAAAGATATCGAAACAAAAAGAAATCTTGATGTGTCATTGAGTCAGAAACCTTGCTGGATAGCGGTCGTAGTCCGACAGCGAAAAATAAACCAAATTTTCATCTCGTTATGGGGAATTGCCTTTAATCAGTTCCTATCACTGCTTCTACCTGTCTTATTGAATGGAAAATATCAAAGAACAATGTTTGAATATCAAGGTATGACTGTTGACACGAAGGGGATAACAGACCTATTCGCTCTAGCCTTGTACATAGGCTCTTTGTTAGCCCTTTCTCGTTTGTTATCAGTCCTTGTCACCAATCACCTTCGGTCCCTTCGTATTCTACACCACCTATTGAAGTGTTCCACCGTTTATATGAAAGACGTTGTAGACCTAATGACTCCCGTCTTCTTTGGCTCGTTATCTCTAACAGTTGTGATCAATCATTATCACTGAACATCTAAGGTCCCTTCTTGATTCATATACCTTACTAAAGGACCAATGCTCCACCGTTAGTACGAAGGAGATAGCGGATTCTGCGGCACTCGCCTCCTGAGGTGCTTTATCGACTCCTTCCAATGGTTGTCACCTTTTTCACATATCATCAGTGTTCGCATCCTGTCGCATGTGCTCCTACCAAGTTTGAACGCTCCAGGTCCACGGGGACAGGAGTTATGAATTTGCGGCCCGAAATTTCTAACCCGCACGCTGCGCCCCCTGTGAACGGAGTCCGATCTGCCACCAAGCATAAGTGTTCTCCTCCTGCCCCCCTTACTCATACCAAGTTTGAATGCTCTAGGTCCATGAGGACAAGACTTATGAATTTACGGCCCAAAATTTCTATCGCCTACGCCGCGCTAGTCCTGCCACTTACCATAGGTGTTCGCATCCTGTCGCCTGTGCTCCTACCAAATTTGAACGCTCTAGGTCCACGGAGACAGGAGTCATGATTTTCCGGTCAGACACACAGACATCGACACACACAAACACACCGACAAACCAACAGACACACTTAGCGAATTAAATAGGGTAGGATGCTTGTGACTCGTTAAGCTATCCCGTTTTCTCTTTATTCAGATATCCGTCGCAACAAAATCAATCCGACCACCAAAATGTGGAAATCGGCAGGATGGGTTATGGGCTTTGATAGTGGTGTTATTAACAATTAAGTACAATATACCATTCGAGATTTTCGGTTGACGAAACAGTTTGGTCAGCCAGAGAGAAGACGCTGTGCCAGTAAACCTCACAAAGAAAAGAGCTCGACTATCAGCGGTGTTAAGATCCGGAGCAGATTATATTTCTCTTTTTAAAAACGTTGGAGGGGAAGGAGCAATATTGACGAAGGAGAGCTCAGCAGAAACACAACCAATGTAGCTAAGATGTGGTGTTGTTTACGCTCATGCGCTAAATGAATTCAAAAGAAAGCGATGGATCAGCCGATCGGTCAAACTTCGCCGAAGGGTAGAAGGGAGTTTCTCTGCGGTTTGTTAAACTGGTATGGGAAGGGCAGGCAATGAGAGAGAAATGAATGTGGTAGCCAAATTCCAAATACTGTGTAGACAAACGTAGTATGCCACTATCGATCGAAGTAACAGTGTCAAAGTACTGCAGTACAGTACAGTAGAAACCACGTTTGAAATACCCACTTCACTCCATATTACTCAATTCACTCCGCAGTGCTCACTTTACTCCATTAACCTGTCCATAAAGTGACTGCTTTATAAATAAGAAGGATAAGTTTTCCATATCACTACTTTATCATAATCACAAAGTAACCCGGACGGACAGACCGACAAACCGACATACCGACATACCGACAAACCGACAAACCAAGTTACTTTATACATAAGAAGGATGGTAAGGATTTACTGATCCAAGAACATTCGCTTCTTTTGCCCTAAGATATTGGATCTTAGATAGGCTTAGAATTAACTATCCTACGGGCTGGACTTTGGCCACCTTATGTGGTAACAGAAAAAAAATACATTCGATGTAAAGATGATTGAGGACATTAGGGATAGATTGTAAGGCACGATTAGCGACATTCCGATACGCCGGCACACACCCTTCGACGTACAGGTGAGTCGTTAAAGCAGACAATTCCTTCACCTTCAGATTTTCTCTTTTTTTACCTGAAAGCTTTCGAAGTTCCCAAAAACTGGGATATTTCCTTCAAATTGTTATCCATCGCACTCGATATAGATTGTACAGGGTGCGCCAAATTATGATGGCAACACGCGCTGACGCTCATGCCAATTTTTTTCTGAGTCTATAACATTTCATTCGGTTTCTTCCAATTCACAAGGTAGATTACACTATTTCCTCCCCAGTGATACTGAACTTTTGGCAGATTTTTATAAATAATGGAGGCGTAACTACTCGTGAATCAAATTTCACTTTGCATTTACAAGCACTTTTGGCGCGGGACATCTACAGAAGACTCGATATCAGAAGGCAGGTGACCTATTCAACCAAAAGACGCTGTACAGGGTTAGGAACAATTGCAGATCGGAGGGGTAAACATAAAATGCCTACAGTTACATTTAGAAGGAGTGTTAAGGGAGCAGGGCGGAGGTCTGCGTAGCAGTGAAGTTGATTCTGTGCACAAAATGCTCAAAGGAATGGATAACTGATGCAGTTTCCTACGCGAAATCATAAAAAATCATCTGCACAATAACCATCATTGATCGAGAAGTGATTTCCCGAGTGAGCAGGCTAAGGAGAAGAGAAAGGTCGACTCACAACAGCTGCTAATCCGTCTCCAAAGGAATCAAATAGGGAGTTCCTGTTCACCGACGAAAAGATATTCACGATGAAAGAGGTGCTCATTGAGCGGAGCGAAAGGGTTTGTAGGAATTTAAAGAAATGGAAGTGATCAGCGCTAGGTTTACAAACTTTCTATAATGGCCTTTGCGAGCATCACCGCCCCGTCGAGGCAAAGACACCGAATGTTTTTGTAATTAAGGAGTCAAAGTGAATTTGAAGGCCTATTTGACCTCGCCATGTGTAACTAGACACTTTGGCGATCCAAATCGGATTCAGTAGAACAATGGACTTTACTATACACGTGCAATCGTTTATTACGACGTGTAACGTGACCAACAATAATATACAAATCTGCAAACTTATATACATATTGATACAGCTTATATACATACAGGTGCCCAGATACCGTATCGTCATTTACTGTATGAGTACGATTAAGGAAAGGGATAAAAGGGCGCACCGCACCAACGGCAATGCTTAAGTTACCTACTTGACAGCGCATTTATGATACCGGAAGGTTATGCCTTCGGCATCATCTTAAGAGGTACTTATAATAAGCATTGCCTAAGGTGATTAGCTAGACTAGTTGTGAGCCCACAATGCCGGACATCTTCTTGAGATGGAACTCTTGACCGCAAACCAGAGACTACCCAGAGCTTCGTAGAAGGAGTTCCCCAACTTCATTATCTTCGGTCAGTGGTCACTTAGAAGCCCTTACCTGTATCTCATCTCGTGGATGTCTCAGAGGGGTAAATCTTGGAGATAAAAGCATGCGTTAGGCCAATCAAGGACTGAAATAATCTTGAAAATGCCTTGCAAAAAGTCGGAATCGACCCTTTGATCCTAGCTGTCTGCCTTGGGGACATCTTCTATCATCATCTCTGATGTTGAGTGGAAGCAGGAAGCAACAAATCTCAGTTCCATTGTACTATTTCAGTGAGAGATTAGTATGATTTTTTTTTGGAATTGGTTTGCTATAATGACTTTCTATTCGTTTTCGGGAATGTGATATTTGTGTCATCACAATTTTGGTTCACCCGTATTACACCGTTCAGAAGGTGTCTAGCGAATTTTTGTCATTTATATTTTCCTACGCTGTTCGAACGTTTACGTAGAAGTACCACGAAAAGGCTTATTTGTATGTGTATGAAATAAAAGTCTTCAGAATCTCGTCTGAGGGATGCGCCATGGTATTCGAGTTCGATTCAGAATCGTAGTGACGTATCGAATGCGTATGTGGTCTATACTACGAATTGCGGTGGTCAGCTGATGTATCTATCTGTGCTTTTATCCTCCCACGCATATCTGGTACCAATAAACTGAACGCAAAGGGATGGAAGGCTTGTTTGATCTATACGAGTGCTGATCAGGACTTGAACGGGGGACCGCGCGATTCACGCGTGACTCCATTAGAGCTCTTCGCGCACGCAGCATCGTTTGATCACCTTTCTGTTGAGATGGACCTAATAAATTTGCAGTAGTCCACGTTTTCACCATGAATTAGAGCAAATCTCTCTACTACGGCAATGCAGCGCCTTACCAGTTAGAGATTGTGAATTCACATCATAGGTCAACAATTGACTTGTCAAGCGTTCAAAATAAGAATAACTTCAAATCTTTCGATCCCAGAAAACGCAATCCTTCTGTAAACGCACATAGTTGGTAATTTTTTTACTTATTCTACTTATAAGTTCTTATTTCTTCCATTAAGATGGTAGGCATGATGATTTAGCGCGTTTTGTGCGATGACCTCATTATATTGACGCGTGACTCGCACCACACCCGAACTTGAACCCTTGACCATGTGTGGTGTGGTAGTGCACCACTTGTCACTGCACCACCTTGCCCCTGACTGGAACATTTTGAAGGTGAAAAGCCAATGCTATGCTATCACATCTGAACTGGTTTCAAAATAACATCTCATGCCTAAGAGACAACAATCCTGCTAGTCTACGATTTCTTTTCAAATATCTTACCATTCCCTGATCTAAGCATCTCTGATGAGAATTCGTCCAGCATCCAAGCCGTGCTGCAGTAAGAGTTGAACATGGGAGAATATAACTGTTCGCCAATCGAACATGGGAGAGTATAACTGTTCGCCAATTCTGGTCCTGACTGAAAACTCAATATTTGCGAATCCCTTATAGTTGGGCATACTACGTATGTAGTTCCCTAGTAGTTCCTCAGAAGACTGACAAATACTTTCTGCACCTTTCTCAGCTTGACTATACCTCTTAGCTTAGAGGGATTCCATGTTTGTGAAAAGTAATCCAAATGATTTAACACGTACGCATTCTCTTCCCTTTTCCAGTCCAAACCTCCTACTCTCTCTTGTAAAGACGTTGCTATAATCAAGCAATGTAATGCTGACCTCTGAACTTACGGATCCCCTTCCTGCCTCTCCCTCATCTCTCCCTTTTCCCTATTCCAAAATGATTCAATTATGCAAGCTTGCATATACGCATGGGGAAGATGCGGAAAAGTGCAGGGATACTTTCACATTTCCGATTGCTCAGTAATGCATGAGTACCTCTGAAAAGAGATTTTGAACGGCCTTTCGTACTTATAAATACTGTTGAGTAATGGCATGTGTCGATCTGTCTGTCGCAATCCTGAGGACACTCATCAATCTATTGCCTTGCTATAGCTTTAATGGGTTGTATCAATCTATCTCATTGATGATATATAGCCTCAAAAAAGGAGGGTGCATTTTTATTCAATACTGGTACCTCCATTAGATCCCTTACATGTATTCTGATGTTTTTTGAGGCCTCTTAAGAACCTCTTGGGTGAGTGTTCTTGCCACATGCTCCCAATGAGTATTGTAAAGAAATGTTCCCTTGCTCTCAGAGTCAGTGTAGCATTCCCTTGAGTGATAGCCCTTTGACGTCTTGAAGTACCTTCATCAGATTCTCGCTCTTTCGCATGTTATTCGAGTTGAAAAAAAATCCGATGATAAAAATATCTTCCAAAGTCCACCTACAGGAGTTTCCAAGGTCAGTCCACATTTTGCTCATCTCTACTTGCTTTCATGCACTTTTTTGTGCGAGGAAACAAATTGGTATCTAAATCATTTCTGCTTTGTGGACTTCCCTGGCTGTAGGAACAATCGGATATCGAAACCTGCAGAGCCGATACCTACCGTCAGACGATTACTCTTCTCGCGAGTGTATAAAGACATTTACTGTTATTTTGAAATGGTATATAGGAATCTACGGAAGAAAGATCCATCTGTTACTCTTGTATACAGCTTTTTTTCCGTCTTTTTCGAAACACTGTTCGTAGTAATGAGAATTAACAGGGCCCTAGCTACAGCACCGTTTGACGAGGGTGTAGCGCCACAACCACCATAAGATCATGCCGAAAAATACTTCACAGGCAGCGCGGTACAATAAATGCTTTTAAAAATGAAAAGCCCTTTCACTGAAATAATAGAAAGCCAAGTCACAGGTCTCTGCTCACAAAAGCAATTTGCCGGCTGAAACTGCTCAATTTGACTTCCTGTTGAAATTGGACTTAAATGTTGAAAACGTAGACATTTACTCCTCCCTGGAATGATGCGGAATTACTTTAACGTCATTTTGAGGCATACCGCTCGCTCGAGTCTCCTGTCCCACATGGTCTTTTCTACTCTGAAGGGTCTGTGTGAATACAGCGGTGAGTGGGACATCCATCTTGAACGCATTGTTGGTCTTTCTAATATAAGGGTGACCAAGCATGCAAGACAGAACCTTTCTCGAAAGTGTCATATAGATCACTCTCTTTCTTTTCTGCATGATGACAAAAGTCAAGGAAATTTTCGGTATGTGACCGCTCCGCGAAACACCGTTTGAAATGCTCGAACCGAAGTCATACGAATAGAGTAGAATTCGCTTATAAGAGAATTTCAGGCATGATCAATATCAAATCACTCACGCCTTTGGCTGTTGTAAACGTCGGAGTGAACAGCTTCTTTCTTTCTTTCCACTTGAAAATGTATTCACATGCACCCATACATCAGAGACCCACGACAAAATGGCTTTATATCATTTTACGCATGAGATGTTGTACTTTCGAAAAGGAAAACACGGTTAGTAGCACCCATGTCGTCCTTATGAATTAATGATGACTTCCATATTTTTCATAAGGCCAAACATGGGATCCGTGCTACAGTGCTGCCCCATAATGTTTCTGAGCCGATTCATAAATCTCCTTGCTCTTGTCATCGTGATTTATTCTAGCATGAGGAAAAGTGATTTGGGAACATCAATCAGGATAGCCTAAAGGACAGCAGCACGGGGAGGGCTGAACAACGTAAACTGGAAAGGAACAATGGCACATCAGCTCCATTGCGAATGCCCGTCAGCAAAAACGGTAAGGAGAAAAGGAGATCTCCTCCTCCTTCGGCTCCATTCAGTCCTGTTTTTGAACGCGCTCCCGCATGGTCTTCCGTATGTGGCGTCTTGAATTACTGTGCGGCGTACGCAAAGAATCGCTTTGCCGGCCGATGTACGAGTCAGTGTTTTGATCCTTCCAGACGAGAGTGATTCAAATTTACCGAGGTATGGAAGGTTTGATTGGTTGTGGTGTGCATCGATCTCGAAGACATCGTTAATTGCTAGTTGAAGTGGAACAATTGAACTAAGAACTAACTCTAAAAAGTAAACACCACACAAGTTGCGAAAGTCAGGTCATCGTTTAGTTCCGAAACTGAAGATATTCGGTTTTATGGGTTTCTCTAATGCTTCTTCGAAAAGGGCTCGACTTGAAGCATACACAGCGAGGCCACCAAGCCTTACTTATCTTTTGGGTTGGTTGATCGTTACCAAACTCGTCTGGAAGGGTAGAAGCGATGACTCGTACATCCGCAGGTCAACGCAAGTCATTGTTAGGCCACATACGGATTCGAAGGCCGCTACGATTCTGAGGGAGAGCCCAATACGTGCCCGCACCCCTCAAAAGGGATTGATTAACGCCAAAGGACCTTATGCTTCGTCCTTTAAAATCCAGTCTCTTCCTGGTAGGGAGGCATGTAATCACTAATCACGACCCCTTTTTTCCCTCACTGAAATAGGCTCGATTAAAAAACGAAAAAGCGCACTTTTTCTACAAAGAAATTTACTATTTGGACGTTGAAGCTTCGGATCTTTAAAGCTTTTAGATGGTAATGAACTTTCAGATCACGCAATTACATAGAGCCCGCATTCCTCGCAAGACACGACCTTCAAGATAAGTTCATATTTCATGTGGGTCAGTGACGGGAAT
>UZAF01018101.1:22807-33668 GCA_900617895.1 Haemonchus placei | reverse complement strand
CCAGTAACTTTAATTTTAGCAAAATCTGCTACCGCAACAAACACCTTGCTCTATCTGTGGATATTGCAGCTTCGCAGTCAAATAGTGTTGGGTGGGGTGAAATATGCTCTGGTTAAACATATTAAAATTTTGCTTGATTTGATCTACTAAGAAAAAGGTTATGAACGAAAAAGCGTCAAAGCATTTCACCGTACCTTTTGAGCGCTACTGTATTCGATGAGAGGGCTTTTACAGCCCGTTATCTTTTCATCCAACATCTTTTCTCTCGTCATCTCAAGGCGCTCTAAATCTAATGCAGTAAAGTAATTCAGAGGCACAGTTGAAAAGCGAAAAGCGGATGTTGACGAAAAGTAGTGCATCGGTAGCGAAAAAGAAACAAATTCGAAAAAGAACTCTCTCCACAAGTCGCAAAAATAGAGGTTGTACGAGATACATGACGGAAATGGCATGAAAGAGACATTCGGAAGCGATTTCAGTAGTTGGAATTGCGTAAAGAGCTAACTGCAATGAATGGAAGATGTACCTTCCACTTCCCCCACTGCTCACTGTTAGTTGTTTGATTTCCAGAATGGGTGTCCTTTGTCAAGAGTGCGGCCTTCACCGCCGCCAGAACTCGTCCGATTTTGAATGTGGCATATGGCCGATACATTCTTTGAGCCCTTCTAACGCTCTACTGAGGCCCTTTTCCAATCTGACCTTGCCACATGTGGTATACTGCGGGGCCTTCAGGTTCCTAGGGAAATGTTTCAAGAACCATTTTATCGTGGACTGCGCCTTTGAGTAAATGAGGCTGATGAGCGAATGTTTTTCTTTTCAGTGTTGTATTTCCCTTAATTAGGAACATTGACTGAATTCAGACGAACGGTTAGGCAGGGCTCTACAGGGGCAACAGCTAGGAATAAAGTTCACATGAAAATTGGCTTGCGTTAGGCAGTTTCGAGCTCAATTTGCTAATATTCAGTACGTTTTCTTTGCCATGTGACATCGTGGAAGCTCCAGTTCCGAGACTTTTGGCATTACTGATCAAGATCATTCCACTTAAAAATGGGATTTTTCAATAGCGAACCCTGAAGGGCCATGATGAGTGGCCATTTTTTTAGGTGAATCGGCTCATTGCCGCTCGACATGTAACACATGCAATTTTCTTTACCAAAGAGTCAAACATCCGCTTTCTGCACCATTTGTTTGCTTCAGAGCAGTTACATCTTTCATTTGGATTGGTTTCATCAAGCAGCCCCGGGCAATCACAACGATCTGACTTGCAGAATATCTAGGAAATGGTTGGTGCCTAGGAAATTGCAGATTGAAATTGATGTTATAGGCAAAGCTCACGATAATTTTAGGATACTCTTTTTAGATTGAAAAGTGGAAGTGTTGATGTAGAGGAGTACATCGGAGGCGAAGGAAGCGAAAAAATCTGCCCACTTAATGGTTTTTTAAAAGTAGAGAGTTACAAGATCACCGTGACGGGAATGGCATGGAAGGGGTGTTTGGATGAGTTTTAATTTGCTCCCATCTCTCAAGGAGATGACTATATCAAGCCAAAATTGTTCGAAACGGGTTTTCATTGTTGCCATGGGTTGTGACAAGTCGTTCGAACATCCTACATGGAAGTCTCTGCAGTGCCGATGAAACTCGTCCACTCGTGGGTGTGGCATTTACACGATACACAATCGCTGGCCCCTTATTGCCCTATCCCAGACGTTTTCCGATCTTATAATGGCAGGTAGGGGTTAAGAGGTGGTCTCGAATCCATACTGGGGAAATCCCAGAGAACATTTTTCGTCGTAAACTGTCTTTCAATCAGCGGGTGATTAATGTGGCCATCTAAATGTATTTATAAGGATTCCAGATATAAAACCACAAAATCTCTTATAACATTTACAAACTAAATATGTTAGAAAATGAAGGGGGACCCCTTTGCAGAATAATTGAAGATCAGCTCAATTTCGTATTTATAACAGGGGCCCAGATCAGAAGCAAAGCGCTCACCAGCATATTATATGTCGATATTGGTTATGCACAACAGCCGATCCGCTACACAGACGCAAGTCACACACATAGGAGTACGACGGTTTTTATACAGATGGATAGCGTTTAGATAGCAACCACAGGAATCTCAGTGAACTGGAATATTATTTTACAGATTATTTTTCAATCTCTGGTTCTGTTTTTCTTATCACCTACAGGCAAAAGCAAAAAAGACGAACACCTACAGATCAAGATGACAACTTTATGGGCTGTTGACATATTTTACGGTCATCATTATGGATTGTAACTGAGAAAGGTTTAACTCAAAATTAGATTGCTTTTCTTATGCAGATGTATGTTTGAATTCTTGATAAAGCATACCAACCTGAGCCATGTATTGCATAGTAATATGCCTTGAAAATGTAGAGATGTACTCGAGTTCGAGAGAAAAAACCCTTAAAGAAGTAAAAGTTGAAGAATGGCCACGACTACAAGTGAACCTAATAGTAAAACCAGCACGAAACATAAAATGACATAAAATGAAGTAAAAAATTGTATTATCAAAGCTGAGCTTTTATCGGGTCTTCGTGGTAGCAGCACTTTGAATATTCAAAAAGTCACTGTTACTGATAGTGAATTTCTGGAGACTTCTGACTGACAAGGGAACGAGCAGCACCTCATCGTAATTAGGGCAGATCTTATATCAAGATTCTATACAGTTCTATGCCATGGCTTCGCATATCCTTTCCTCATTGATCCGGTGTCTTGAATATAATTTTCCCACGGAAAAATTATCATAATTCTCTAAGCTGGCCTTTCATGGTATTCCATATTGCCATTACAATCGCTCTTTTCGATACAATTTCGCTTCTTTGACAACGCTTCATCCTTTGCTGTTTTTTGCCATATTTCTGAAAAACACAGTTAAGACTTAAGCTTATCTCTGAGACACTTAGAATGGATCTGTGACCACCAAGGATAGCACAAGAGACTTGTCGGGTCGAAGAACAGCCTAGACAGGTCGTAATAAGAGCCCCAAAACCGGCTCAGATGACGTACACACCCACATACGGACGAGTTCTTTCGGTGTTATAGAGGCTGTAGCGGTTGCACCATTCGTACTGGGACGCGCACGTTACAAGCAGGTACCTTACTGTAGCCAGCTGTACGCACACACATTTAAACAGCTCGTCCAAATACTCCTTCCATAGAACTTTTGTCGTCACATGTTCGCCAACTTCTGTCTTTACTACTTCTTTGTAGTCTTATGTTTCTCTGATTAAGCCGATTTTCGCGTTCCCTTCGCCGATTTTTCACTATTTGGACTATCACTTATATTATTCGTCTAAAACTGAATACCCATAATTATCGTTAACTGAACCTTGAGGTGTTATTGCATTTAAAAACGCTTCGGTACGGTAAACACGTTCTGTTATACAATTCTTTCAAAACCGAGCGACTCAATGTTTGGGCAGGGGAGAGTAGACGTGTAGCGAAGTGACAGAATGAACCTTCTCTACATCTGATTCCACTGTCAGTTCTTTTATTCCTGAATTTCCTACTTGCTGCTGCATTTTGCTACATTCCTCGCGCGCGGCGTCCCTCTCGCCGCGACGCGACAATTTCGTTCCTACTGCACCACACCCCAGATCAAGCTGCCACACTCGTTCTTTAGTTCCAGTTGATGTATAACGATATCGACAGCATACAAAAAGAGTTAATCATTGAGACCAGTCGGTTGGAGGGTCATCGAAAGAGAGATGCTTCAAGAGTTATGCAGCAAAAGTAAACAAGTGTTTGCCTACATACTTGTGCTCTTGCTGAAACCGCTTTGCTCGCCTCCAGTCTTTCACTGCTCAGAAGTTTGGAATATACCTATTCACCGTGACTCTTTCCAAATAAATCATAAGTTAGGTATTTCCTAGATGAATGATTTGATATCATTAGATAATTGATGCATAAAAAACATTCTCAACGGGAATCCATTCCCTTATAAATGCCTCATCCCTGCCTTGTTCGAATTCCTCAATAGAAGGCTCTGAGAAGTTATGAGTCTTTCGAGCAAAAGGGTAAGAAGAACTGCTAATTTCTTTACAATAACGCTGGCTACGATGTTGTTTTCGTTCTGACCTCACATTTCTTCATTTCCTCGCATTTCTTCTTTAAAATGGCATTTGCACCTGTTTACCAAGATACTAAGAACAGGGAAAAATGAAATGGCAGTGGAAAGTCTCTCCAAGACGTGCCGCTCATTCACTTCCCAGGATTTCGAATGTAAATCTCTACCAACTGGATCTAGAGCCTATCGCAATCAGAAGCGCTAGGAAACGTCAAACGACTGCGGTTCCCAATTCGTTTTGATTTCCTCTTTCATAACGTTCACTGATGCGATGCATGAATTAGTTTTTAGCACAGGAAAAGATCATAAGGTTGTTGGAGAGTTTCCATCGCACGGTGCAGAAGTAGTGCCCTTCTCGGCTTGTTAAGTACTTCGGAGAATTAGGAAAGGCATCGTGGATTGGAATGGGTGAGAAATTGTAACGTGCACTTTATGAATTTATTTCTGGAGTAGATATTAGGGAAGAGGTACTTATCAATTGCTAGATGGAGCCCCTCATGTCTCTTCCACTTTAACCACGACCATGCCGACTCGTAGCGGGAACAGCCTATGTAGGTCGTAATAAGGGCTCCAAAGCCGGCTTAGCTAACGTACACACCCGAAAAAGGGAGAGTTCTCAGTTCTCGGTGTTGTAGAGGCTGAGAGATTTCACCATTCGCTCCTATTCCTCATATATAAGGCATCTTCTTTCGTCACTTTAGTTTTGACGACGTCCTTCTTCATCATACCCACCTTTTTTTGGGCTCCTCGTGGCTTATCTTGAGCCTCTAATTCCACTGTCACCCTCATCGGATGATTTTGTGTCCTTCTCAGTACATATAGACTGCTGTTCCACTTTAAGCTGGTCAGCGGCTGTTTGCGTAACAGCGCTGATGTCGTCGTTTCTGATCCGGTCCATTTGAGCATCCTCATTCAGCGGAATGAAGTTTCCCCTCATAAGTTTTACTTATGGGCCAGCACTCGCAGCTATAAAGCATCGTGGGGCTCATCACAGCTCAGCAACTTTTCCTTAGAGCGTGGTGGAGCTCTGTCGGTCGTAGAGGCCCAAGTGGACACCTCCATTATGTCCACTGAGGCTTTTACAGCTCGGAGAACTACCATCAACGGCTAGATCACTACCCAGTACCGGAATTCCTGTATCCTTTCGATGCCTTCCCCGATGCATTCTGTGATTGGCCTGCACACACCTTGGAGGCAAGGAACTTGACCTTTTCACGTCGGGCCGTTCTCTCCTAGCACCTCCTGCCACTTATGCAGCTTATCCTGAAGTTCTTCTTTGCCCTTCGCTATCAGAGGTATCCCATCAGCCTATAGGATGTTTTTCAGTGGTCTATCCATAAATTCTTTTGTGATGATATCCAGTGTCAGCAGAAAGAGGAAGGGTCTCAGAGCTGACCCTTGTTGGGGTCCGTATGACCCAACGTCTTGGAACTATCATACCCTGATAGCAAGGTTTAAGCTTTTCACAATACTTCATCCATTGTGGATCTTTCTGAAATAAAGTCGAACGGTTTCTGTAAGATGAGGAGAAGTTCCCTCAGTCTTGACCCGATTGTCCGCTCGTACACTCACGGTAGGCGCACCCAACATGATCCCTTGGTACTTGGTGCACTCCATTGCTTTGACCCTCTGCTTGGAAAAAAGGACCGACGACGTGCGGCTCCAAACAACCAGGATTTGTCCTTTAGTGGTCTCAGTGCTCAGGAATTGGGTGAGCCTCCTAATCTCGTACTCTTCGAGCGTCTTCTATACTTCGATTGGTATCCTATCTGAACCCGTTGGCTTCCCAATTGTTCGACACATCAAACTTTGTCCAGGGTGCCGGTGCCAGCTGCCAGCTCCTCGTAGGATTGTCTCATGATGGAATTCTTCCTTTGAGAGCCTGTCGAATTAGCCTTTCCGCTTACACCTGACTTCACCAGGATCGTTCCAACGCTGTCATTAACACCCTTCCTTTCGCCTTACTCCCTCGGCTTGAGTAGCCCGATGCACGTTCTGGCCAGCGGGACGAAGAACTCTTCTCTTTGAGGACCACCGAACTTCTCGCGCAAAGATTATTTCCGTGTTCTTTAGCTTCGTTACAGCAGCTGTAGCACGTCTCTTGCAGCTTCTGTAGGCAGTTAAATCTTTTGAAGCTTTCAGCTATTACCAGCATCTTGGTGACTTCCTTCTGCCTGACACCTGGCTCTTCGGTATTTCAGGACTTCCTTTTTTCATCGGAATCCACTCCGATCTCTCCCAGCATGGAGGTCCTAGTTCAAGGACCGGTGCGCCTCAACAATGATTCAAGGCTCCGTTCTTAGCCTGGGTTGCTTCTGGTAACAATGGTCATGGGTGTGAAAGCCTGCGCTGAAGAGCCAGATCTTCGCCAGCCAGTGCTTTTACATCCTTTACAGATTTGAAGTGCTTTTATAGCGAAATGTTCATTAAGCACGAAGGCGTCCTAAATTTTTCCCTCTATCTCTTATTCATAGAAACAAAGATACATTCACTGAATCTCGGAGAAAAAAGATCGCGACCAGAGCGCTGCAGCGCTTCAATGCGGTTTCCAGAAGAAACGCTCAAAGAATCGATTAAACACGCCGTTCACGATACCATCTCACGATGATTATGATCACAGCTGATGACGAGTGTGATGCGTAGTAATCGTCTGACGTCGATGCCCGAGATCATCCAGATATACTAATCTGGCTCCTAGAATAAAACGAATGCCTTTGGTCTTGCTTATGTGGTTTAAATATAGTTGATATTGGTTGCCATGTTCGACTCTCAATGAACCTCGGCATAGTTCCAATACAGCTTTATTCTATTAAACAGATCACGAGGATGAGTAATACAAAGAAGTCGGCTGACGTTTCGGCGATTTTCGCCTTCTTCGAAGCCTAAAAAGGTGGAAACCAAATCATGATTTGATATTGATATTAAATGCCCATAGAAGGGTAGAGGTCACTAGACGTTGATTGTTCATCTGCTGGAATGCGCCACGAGTTTGTCTTCAGTTAGGAATTTTAGCGGCTCTTAATTGAGAATTCAGTGTTCTGAACGTTAAGTAACGTAAAGGTACGTAAAGGTGATAAGTAGGAAGTATTCCCGAGAGTATCCAATTAATTTAGACAACTATTAGACAATTAATGTTAGCAAACGGGTTAGCCTTTATAAACTTAGCGTTCCTCTTACAGGAGATGGCAGGGTTCACTGACTCTGATCGAATTCTGTCCAATACGTGTTTCACTCTCCCGAACATTCGAGCTGTAGTGGAACAGCTTCGAAGACGGTCCACGCTCAGAATTTCTTCCCGCAATTTTTGATTGCACTTAAAAGCCTTTGAGTACAACTCGTATACCATCACATTTTGATTTGCTCCAGACAGAAAGTGTTTCTCAGGCGCTGGCATTCAATCCCTCCAGACTTGGAGTATCCGAAAATTGCCCCTAGACTGGGAAAATGATTTCCACATGAGCTAAATAAGCCTGCTCTGCGAAACATGATGCATGTTTTATTGTCCAAAATTATGCAGGAATCGTAAAACGTACCCATCATGTGTGAAGTGTTTCCACTACGCCGCAGTGCACGCGCACTGTTAGAAGGAAAAACAGGGGTTGAATGAATTGTTGTATCTCACTCACTCATCATATTTTCCTGTTCTCGCCCCAGCCGACTACCACTCACTTTGTTATACACAACAGCTATGATGATCGTCATCGGCACGGCACACTATTCGTTCTTTCTTATGAAGACGGAAGGACTTCGATGGAGAAATATCTGTTCACTAGCGAGTAGAGAAGGACAACTGCAGACTGTTGTATCAAATGGCATACATAATGCATTTCATTACGAAGAACATTGCCAATTTTAACTGATGAGAGAGAAGTCTCTTGAATTTGAGCTTTGAGCGTATTCGAGTTCCACTTATAGCTACAGAAGCGTTTTGAAGGCCTAGGTAATAACTCGGTGGTGGCCAGGCGGTGTAATAGTCAGAGCTGCTCTACTTACTGGCGAGTATGATACCCAAGATCCGAGCCGGCTGGATGGAAGGTTTGGTTGGCCCGAGCGGGTATCAATCCGGGATCTAATGTTCTGTGGACTGGTGGTGCGCCTATTGGCACTACACCAAATCTGACAGAAATCAGTACTCGGTTATCATTAAGTGAATGAATGTTATTAGGAAATACCAGTAGGCTTAACCTTCAGGCCATTGACTATAGTTTTCCGAACCTTATGTTACCTTACATTCAGAAAATGTCATAGTTAAATGGCATTATTGATGTGTCACTGGATCAATTGCTATTTTGTGCTACCACTACAACATATGATCATCTGCCATGTGACTATTATGATAATCTATCGGCATAATCAACAAACGGCGATTTGAGCGCATTTGGTATTCCATAGAATTCCCGTATTTCATACCAACCCTTTCAAGCCGCCTGAATGTTTTAAGGCTAACACAAGTTCTTCAAAGGAATTACTGTATTCGCATCACTTTTCTACATGCAATCAGTGGTGCTACATCTTTCTTATATACCCCTACTAATCGTTTGTACGTCAGTCAGCTGAAGAACGCTATTGAAGTCTTGCCCAAGGGGATTATAGGGGGATTTCACTATTTAGGTAGTAGCGAGCATGATTCGACTAAAGTTAATCTTCTCATTTATCTCTAATGAAAGTCAGACCCTCTGGTTTTGAGCAGCCCTGCAAATGAATTTATTGCTAAGGTATTTCCAGTCAAAGCATGCCCAATGATCTGTGGAACTTTGGAAGAATCCAAATAGCCAAAGGACTCGTTTTCCTGTGTCCGATTTGGCTGCCTTCCATTCTACTGTGGATAAGCTCTGAGTGAAGCATCCTAGCCTATACCTTCATTACTGCGAGCTTGCCTTGCGTTTAAAGAGGAGTCCTGAAGAACAGCGTACCCCCCTCCGCCCTTTTTTTTTTTAGAAAGCCAGCTCCGAAAATACATACCCTTAACATGCTAGTGCGCTTTAAGATGCGTTATTTTCACTTACAGAATGTAGATGACTAACAGTGTGCAATGAATCGAAGAGTCGTTTTGAAATTAATATTGCAAATGGTTTGAAGAAGCCCCATCAAGCGGCTTCTTCCATTCGTTTTGTACAGTGATTCAGAGGGTCTCAATTTCATTCTCTGCCGTTCAATCATAGACTGTCTGTCCAGTGTGAATCAAATATACTAGAATGTAACTTTTCTTTTTCTTAATGAGATCCCATTGAAATTAGTCCCACTATCCTCCGTCGTTGCTGGTTTCTGTAGGATGCAAACGAGAGTTGACAGTTGGTGATGCCTCGAAATAATAGGAATGACTGATTAGAAGGTTTCATTAATGAAGGCTAGTGACGAGCTTTGAGAAACGGACTCACTCTCTTTTTCTTATAGTTCTTGGGATTCATTGGAGACAAGTAAGCCCTAATCTTCAGTTCCAACTCTTTAATAATTGAAAAACTAGCGGCTTATCTGTAAATGTTCTTTTTGTGGCGCTTTTGAGGCTATCGATAATGTTTACTCCCAAAACAACTCGATGAATGATTTGCAAGGGATTCAACCGGCTTCAGATTCGCTGAGAGATTTAAATAACTTCTTGGATGCTGCAAGAGCTGCAGCACCATTGGCTACGTCTATATGAAAAGCTCGAACTCTCACAACGCTTGGAGAGTGAAAGTGCCTTTTTATGTCTCTAGACAGTCAGCTAATCAGCGAGTAGGTCTCGAAGGATCACGACTGAAAATTCTAATTACTACTTACTACATTAATTAAGATGAAGTCTGAAGACGACGATTACATCGAAACAAAAGGCCGTTGATTAATAAAGCGTTTCACCTAAGAACCTCAAAGGGCAGAAGTTTTTTAAATAGCGTAAGCTTTTAACGAGCAAATGTAACACCTACTAGTATAATTTTTCTGCGCACGACTGGTGAATCTACATATTCCCCTTAAGAGCCTGGGCCTGTGGTATTCAGCTGATTGAGTACGAGTGAGTTTCAATGCGTATGGAAGAGCGAAGAGAACGCAAATTCGAGATCAGTGCCGCTGATCTGCCAAACCGGAATCCGATCCATTCATGATTATGCTACGAATGATAACGCTATCTAATCCTTCAGTTCTTGCTACCTATGTACATCATTTACACGAACCTTGAAGCTCTTAATCCAACCTTTGCGCTGTACTTCTATTTTATACCTTTGCTCTCATACTGGCCCATAGCTGCTACTAGTGATGTCAACCTTTCCCCTTCCCTCCTGTATCGTGTTCTCTTCAAATCATGATTTCGTCAGCTTTACGAAATTTCTTTTTGTCATTAATCGTAAAACATTCTTTCGCGTCTTCTCAAAATGCGTCTTCAGGATAAGTCATAACCAGGACGTCATTTTCATTACACTGAATGGGGTGCGGGCACTCAAGCCGGCCACCGCCGCCCAGTGCAGAGTTGGGTGAGTTATTTTCAGCTCCATTTCAACATGGAATTCTTTCCACGTAGCAGCTCGTTTACTTTCTAACCATAAGAGCACTAATTATTGAGTTGAACGATTTTTGCTTACTAATAACAGTTTTTGATATTTTAATATCATCTTCTTCTCACACATGTGAGAACGCTGATGAGCTGGACCAAAGCCGCCAAAACTTCGCGACAGTCCAGACTTCCATGAGATTTCTATGTTAGGACAAAATAACATATCCGGCTAACTATACCTTGTTTACCTAAAGTTCACGATAAAAATGGTTTCTGAGATTTCCCTATAGTATGAATTCGAGGCT
>UZAF01018100.1:18160-37071 GCA_900617895.1 Haemonchus placei | reverse complement strand
CATGGTTGTTTATAGCTAATTAAAAAAGCAATCGCTCAAGCAATGGCGTTCGCCTGGAAAAACCTGAACAGAGCAGGGACTGCTGCATTTCAGGGATGGGTGTCAGTCATGGAACAGGAGGATGCTTCTAATTATAGCTGGGCTTCAAGGTAGTCGTGAATAAGAAGTGACTTTTTCACACCGTGGCAAAATTCCCCTTTTATCCAAAATAAAGCGAGTAGAGCTGTACAGATGTTACCAGTAACACAACAAGTTTTACGATCTAAAGTTTCTTATGTACATAA
Organism: Haemonchus placei; assembly: GCA_900617895.1. NCBI lineage: Eukaryota > Metazoa > Nematoda > Chromadorea > Rhabditida > Trichostrongylidae > Haemonchus > Haemonchus placei. The sequence goes on along the minus strand of UZAF01018100.1, from coordinate 36,787 downwards.
CCTCATGTTTTTCGGTGAATTCCATCACCATACCAGATTTGTAGGTAGATGATGTCAGAACCTGCCCGAGTGAAGGAATGAGACCAAGCAAGAGGGAACCAGAATCAAGTGCGAGGGTAAAATGAAAAAGATGGAGACTTAACGGGCGAGATCAAAATCATATAAAATGGAGACAGGTGCATGGCAAGAACAGAGTCGTTCTAGGGGAAGAAAATAGAATGAAAGAAAGGATGAAAGAGAAAAGAGAGGTGAGAGAAGATGTCTGGAATGACTAGTAAAAGAGCACAGGGAAAGACATCACCATGCCTTTTCTTCTTGCTTTTTTTGTGATATTCATTAGCTCACTCTAAAACTGTATGGTTTCAGAATGGGTTATAGGAGATCACTCAGACCACACATATGAAAAATCCGAAGCTCCACAAGGAGAAAAAATACAAAATTCATTGGTCGGTAGGTCCGAGTCTTTGTCAGGACAGACAAAACGAGTAGGAATCTATTGCTTTTAACTTCATTCTCGATACGAAACTTCCCATTCCCCCGGGTTATACTTGAGGAGCGCTCCCATATAAAGTAACCTGTAGGGCTCATCCGGGTTCAAAATCGTGTTTTTAAACAACTCGCGAAGTTCTGATTACGTTTTCGAGAAGTCGTCGCAATAGGGTGATAGGGCTGTGATTTCAACAGAGGGTCAGGCCGGGTGGTATAGGGTTTCGTTGAAATTTGGGTGTTCAAACACGCCCTATTCATAAAGAATTTTGGAATTTCTCCAATGAAAGCGAACCTTTCCACCAGCAAAACACGTTGAACACCCTGGAAATTTAGTATCACTACTAGTTCTGTACAGATGACCAAGCAGAAGGTGTAGTCGTTGTCATTGGAGCAGTTCTGGTCGCTATACTTCTTCCGCTTCTATCCTTCTCAGTACTAATTACTAGTAAGCTGGATAAGTAGGACTTGTTTTAGGTGCAGCTTACAAGGAGCGACTGAAAAGTATCGCCCTCGTCATTGGCGCATCTGGAGGATGGTTCCCCGATGAAGAAGAATAAGAGGATAAACATCTCATTTCAGGAATCAGGAAAATTATCATAACGACTAGTAAGCGTTAGTAAGCTTTTCGAGAATAGGGTGAGAATATATTTATTAACTGTATTTATAGCACTATGCAAAATATTGTATTATGAATGAATTTTAGTTTTGTTCCCTGTAGCGCTTTCAATCGCCTCAATCGATATACATAGTTTTCACTAGTAATCAAAGTTGTAATGATACATGTTCTAGAAGTTGTGAATAAATATCAGTTTCGAATTTTGTGTTGAAAACAATATTAATAGTACTGAAGAGTAAAACAATACAGGATAACTGAAGCATTCACAAATCAACTGTGTAGGTCAGCAGTAGTAATTACAGTAACAAAGAGAGGTATGGTGTTTGAAGAAGAACAAAAAGGAAAAGAGAGATTATTCAGTGCTCAGAAACACCAATTACCTCAGAGTTCGGGAAATGTAACTCAATTCGTTGAAATAATTCACAGTACTACGGTTCTTACTAGTTTCACACAAAAACTGTGATTACGGACGAAAAATGATAAAAGAAATAAAATTAAGTCGTTTGTTTATCCGTGATAATGGTCACTATATAAAAACAATATGAGTAGTAATGGCGAGAGTTGAATCAACAAGTTTCAAATGGAGTTAGTATCCTCTCATAAAAGTAAAGCGTTACGGACCATTTTCCTCCTGTTCCTATCCCAGTTACCGTCAAAATCAGTATTGAACTGGTCGGACATACGGAAAAGTCGAACTTATCCCGTCCCTGTGCAGACTGGTGAAGAGCTTTTGAGCAATTTTTAGTGAAATGATGGTACTAGCACTTATTTACCGACTTGTTGAGTGTGTCGTCAGTCATTGGGACGAATCCGACCCATCCATCATGTTAGGCGACGAACTATCTTTGATCATGCGCCTTTTGATGGTTTGACCCCTGACATTTATGATAAGAGAGAACAACAAGAAAGGAAAGGAGAAGTATCTTTTCAACTTTCACCATTTATTATATTGAAAAGGCTCTTATTGGAGTTCCAGACTAATCAGGTACTTACTGTTCTTCAGGTGCATCGAATAAACCCGTAAATTCACTGCATTGCAATGCCAATTCATAATTGCGAGCCATTTAATTATTCTATTAATAAGTAGGTTAATATTATTCCCACCTGAAGCCTACCCTTGCTACAGTACAAGTTATACTACTTTGTAGTACAAGCTTGTTCTGGTTGCTTTTGAAAAGTCGATTTTTTCGAAAGGCTACCAAATAATAGAAGTTCCAACATAACAAGCCTTTACAACGAAATAGTGAAAGACCTTATTCCAAAAAAGATCAAAACACAAAATTAATTTCAATAAAAAACCAAATATTTGCAAGTATTCATGATACTATTTTTATTTATTTTTACTACGTACAATGGCGCACTACAATTTATGTGAGAGCCTAAGTTGTGAGAAAAAAAGACAGGTAAAGAAGAGTCAAAGTAAAGTTAAAGAGGAACGAAGGGATCAGTTAGAGCAGTTCCAATCCAGTGACCACAATAAATTGTTGAGAGGGGAAAGCTCTAAAATAATGAAGTCAGGGAGCCCACTGGGGTGCACTGGGGTGAACCCATAAAGAAATGCTCGTGCATATGAATTTTCTTTTTATTTTTTTATTTTAGGGCGATTTCCTTATTCCTTGGCTTCAGTGCAATCATTTCTTTTAGTTTTTCGATCACAAATTTTTACATTTGTTTGGATTCATTCCCTTATTAATACCTTTATTATCTTTGAATTTCCGAAATTTTTCAAGTTTATCCTGAAGAACTAGCAATAAATATAAATATTACATATCAAATATGCATAAATTCCAATAGTAGCCTCATAAATACATAAAAAATAACATCGTTGGTGCAACGTTTGTTGTTCACTGTACTGGGTGAATCCATGAAGAAATGCTCGTGCGAACAATTTTTTATTTTTTTTATTTTGAGGCATTTTTGTATTTTGTATTCCGCGAAATGATAATTAGCTCTGAAATGAAAAAGTTTGTTTTTAGTTGTTTGTTTTACTGTTGTTGCTTGTTGTTTTTTTTATTAGATGATTTGTTTTTCTTAATTATAATGTCATCCATGATGAATCAGCTACGTGCATTTTCCGAAAACCCTTGAAACTGATAAGTTCTAGGTGAAACTCGCGTAAAAAGCAATCACTCAAAGTTCGCTAGTTATGAACGAACAGATCGTCAGCGGCTATTTCATCACTTCGGACCTGACTTACGTAGCTTTTTTTATGGTCATCGCAAAATCAAGAAAATGATATCAAGATTCTGCCAAGTCGAAAAAGGCTCTGACAACCATATGGGCAGCCATCTGATCTTGTTGGTCTTGAAAGGAACGTCAGATTAACCAATCTGACTAACGACCACATGTTGCTAGACGCTCATTTCCACCTTGATCTGGGTCCTTCCAACCATCGAAGGAACCATTTCGTAAGGTTGACCATTTGGCAGAACCTCGGAGAAGCTTATTCTCTCACCAAAGCTTGGCTGTCAACGTATGAAGTAGGTGACACCTCTGTTGTCATTTAGAAAGGGCGATCCTACTCCTCACCGTAATTCTTCCTTATGGGCCACAAATTCTTAAAGACTGATCCTCACCACAGTATCCTACTATGAGGTTCCTCTATCACAACCCGAGAAAGCGTAAGCCTCAGAGGCAGCTCAATATGTTAGGGGTTACGAGTATGTTCTCCAATGGCCAATTTCACGTGGTTTCAAACCAATGTAATCTGATTCCACTACCCAACCAGTTCGGTGAATGAACCCAGGGCATGGGAACCCACTGCACCCGTATTGCACCGAAATCTTCGCAGAACTTTGCCCGAGATCTGCTCATTTTCTAAGTTGGTATATCGGAAGGAGGTGGATAAGCCTTTGAAGGGTTACGGGTACAAGTAAACAGGTGTCAATTGGGAGTATGCCTAAGCAGGTGTTACTACAGACCATGGGGCCGTGACGTAGTCGCCGGCCGATCCTGTTCTTCGATAGCGCTCTATAAAGACGAAATGAAGAAGGCGGAACGAATCACACTTAGCGATTGTTGAGTATCCAGTGGCTAGGAAAGCATGCAGATCAGCACCACGTGTCTACTCATCCTCACAGTTATCAGCATACTCGTACAAGGTCAGATTACTCGTCCACATCTACCTTCATACTGTAAAATTCCGCAAAAATTCCGTCACATTGTTCAAAAGTACGCGCTTACCATTCTCGTGAAGCTTTTTTTTCTAGGCTTCTATGCTCTATTTGAACTGAGACGTTCTTATGTATCATATGTATCGAATGTTCCCTGTTTACAGAATTATTGCAAAGAAGTAAACAGTAAACACTGACCTGTGACCAGCTGTTATTATTCGACAGTGGCAACTATGTTTATGTTTATTTCTCTGTAATAATCTCGTAACAAGGGAGTAAGATTCGTAGGGCTTTGCTCAATCCCTTCCCATCGTTATAGTAAGTATTACCAGTTTTGTTCATCTCCCAGATAGACACGTGCAATATTTAGTAGGTGCCTACACCATAGCCCGGTAACAAATTAAAGGTCGTCATTGCCACTTATAGAGCCTCTCGTCATAATATTGACAAGTCAAGCAGTAAAAAATATCAGTTACTTTACAAATGTACTACTATTGTAAACAGTCGACTTTCAGTATGCTGGTCGATCACCGCTTCTGATGTCTATAAACGATTACTTGAACGAGAAAGGAATGTTGAGGACACCTTCGCGTTCAATTTCGTTCGACCTATTGGATCGGTAGCCGGCGAATTGGTGGGTGGTGTCTCAATTTTTTTTCTTTCGCCCGATGATTTTAAAAGACTTTTCGACCATCATAAAACTTGCACTCAAGAATAAATCTCCGTGACATACGCCCGTCATTGCGTACGGCCGAAAAACACCCATAACGTGACGTCACCGTGATGCGTTCGCACGATCATTGACACTCCGTGTTTGCGCAGACGCGCACGTACGCCCTTTGATCCCTTAATGACACTGTCGTGCAACGTTCTCTTGAGTGCAGTGGGCGGGGCTTGTGGAGAAGGAGTGGCTTTTGCAACCACCTCGTGCTACTTGCATCGCTCGAAAAGCAAATGCGATTATTATCAGCCCACCCCTTACAGTATATTTGATGGTTAGCTCACTGAGCTCCTCGGTACGTCACGATTGGTCAAAGGGCTTCTAAATGTTCCAATAAAATTCAACAAAATTTAGCAGCATGGCGCATCCTATGAGGAAACCTACTACCTTTTTCCACTAAAATTATCATTTCTATTTCAAGATATGGCCACGAAGCTACGATTCATCGAACGAGTTGACATTCGACGAAAACGGAGCCGCTTTCCCGCTACATGAACGTCCAACACTCTCCAAAATCCTACGGCGCTCTCGAGTTTCCTCATTGAATGGCAATAATGCCTACAAGGACAGTTACAATTACTATAATCCCTTCAACTACAGCTAATACTGCTTAGTGAATACTAGCGTGTAAAGTATTGATTTGTAGGGATTTCCTTTCTGTATGTTCTCATTTTACGGGTTTTCTACTGATCTTTTACTTGTGTTGTTTGTTGTTTGTATATACGGTACTGTACGTACTGACTTTCCAGAAATGAATAAGAATTATGATGGACTGGGCTGATCATACACGAAAGCTGAGTGATGAGGTCAACCAAACTGGTGACTGAAATGTAACTCATTTGTTGGCAAACCACTTTAGTTATGGTTTCGAGGATCAGAAGGATTATTTATAAATTTACCCTAGTCCTACTAGTTTAGTTCTACTAGAATGTAGTTGAAAAACTAGTGAAACGTTATGCAGTAGCTCGTTTTACGGAGTAATGAATGAGTGGTGTGCAATTGCGGGAACAGATATGATCATAGGGATCTTACTTCTACCGAGCTCCCACTTGAATTACCCAAGGCCTTGTAGAAACTACCCATTCCCAGTCATGCTCAAAAAACGACTTTTTGTGAATCTGCCGATTTTAAACGGCTCATAAGCCTATCCCGGAGAGAATAGTCCTGAGGACTCCTAAAGAACATGTTCATGGAGAGTGGTCTAACCGCGTTTATTGCGAGTAGACAAGGGTGGTGATGGTAAGGTAATAGTAATACATGCCAGTGAATAGAAAACGCTCTCTGCGTAACTTGCGCAATCTATACTGAGCCATGCATTCAACTTCCATTTTTATGGGTCGCACCATTTACATATAAGCACAATTAGGTGATTTGACTTACCTAATGAATTACGGAGTTGGAGAACTGGACTGCGATGAGCCTCTTTCGATCCTCCGACCATACTGTTGGTACCTGGTCAACTGACTCCGCATCTTCTCCACCTAAAAATAGAACGGTTAAAATTTCTAGTCAAATAGGCTTTATTTTTATGGAGCCACTTGGTATTACCAGAAAAGCCTCGTAGAGTATGATAAAATCTCGCGATAAGTGGTGATATTTAGTGCTAGAGGGGAAACGGTGATTTTTGATGATTTCAGTTTTGATGAGAAATTACTGTATTCTCATTATCGTCCGAGGCCGGTATCATCCATGGTAACCCTGACTGAATACGCATATGACAGAGCTGAGAGGGACCTCTCCACTTGGGAGTAGCTATCGCTATTACGAGCAATACTCTACATCCTCCAATTCAAATTCTATTTCCCATTTACTAAATCCAATAGGTTTTTTTAAATAACAAAGCTATCTATTCCTACTGTACTCAGAGATGGGCTCCCTTTCTAACTCTCCATCTGTGTCTGGTATTACCAAGGGCTATACATTGAACGGTAGCTAATCAGCCGCAGTAATACTCATTCCAGAGCAAGATGCATAGCTGTAAAGTGAATCAGAAAAAGGCCGAAGTTTAGTTAGACTGCTGATTCCGACCAGCTCCCGTACGATATGCCCCAGTCTACTGAGCCTATCATTCCCCGCAATAGATCCTTTGAAAAAAAAAGGAAAAGATGGGTCATTTGTTTATTTCTGACTAGCTGATAGTTCAGTCTTGAAAATGCAATCAAATCTAGCGAAGCTTACACTAAGAAGGATAAAACTGGTAAGATTATCTTGACTGTTTTCACACCTCCTATTGAATGCGACTCTCTCCCTTAGTAGAGCTGACTTTTCTACAACCTATTGAATTATAGGGTCCGTCACGTGATTTCAAGTACTAATCTTGCATTTTTTTCCAAAAAAAAACTAAGGAGCATCCAAAGAAGCATTCTTATCGAAAAAAAGCATAAAGCTACATGAATCATTCTTGATGTTATTGAATTAGTGAATTAATCAATATAATCTATTTCTATGAAGTTGTTTTTTTACTTATTCAACGTTCAAATTTCTGCCCAGTATGAGGTTATAGTGAGTAAGTAGTAATTGTTCCTGATTTGGAAGCGTCTCACTTGAAAGCCTTCATTTGAACCTCCTGAGACCAGAGCCCAACAATTTGACCCCATCCTAATGTAAGCACGCTCGTGTTCCTCATTTATCGCTCAGTAGGTAACTTTCCCAGCTAGTACGTACTTTCACGTGAAACCCAATGCCATGGAAAATCGCCATGATTACGTCGTTTGGACAAATACACATTCTAAAGTGCATATAAGTACCTGGTTCAAAGCTACTACTTTAGGCCAATGACTATATTATGCTAATAGTAGGTGGCACGACTAGGGACAACGATAGGTGAATTGGGTTAATTCAGTGTTATGCCTTTTCGGCTATGAGTCTCAGGGAAACTATGAGTCTGAGGGAGAATTCAGACAAACTCATTTTTACATCATCCCAGATTGGAGAGCACACGGGGAACGATGCCACATCTATTAATGGGATTGCACAAATCCATTCAATCAGTGCTGTAAAGATGAGACAAGCAAAAGCATGTCGCAACCCAAAGGGCAATCATCTTCAAACTTTTGAATTTTTTTTATCTTGTCAGAAGGATTTACCATTCTACCAGAATACGCCGGTCATTCGACTTCTATCCGAATCGTAGAGGTATTTTGTTAGATCAGAGGCCTACATGACCTTTCTTTCAGTAGGCGCTTTTGATATCAAAAGTTTTACTGTAAAAATTGCTAAATTAAAGTCACTCAAAACTAATCTGACAAATAAAATCACAGTTATAACTGTTATTATTTTTATAATTATTACTATTTGCTTCAGATGAAAAGTTACTGTGTAGTGGACTAGCGAATCGTCCAGTTCTAATACTTCAGTCAATGCAGCGGAGAAATTTAGTTTCGACATAACCACTGGAATTAATGGAAACAGCCCAAAGTCCTGGAAACTCCGGAATGAACCAACCGCAGGGTCCATTTTTGTGAGTGTAAATACTTGGGAAGTGAAGCAATCGGTCACTTCTATGGTCGCTGCCTGCCCATCTCAAAGCCAGCGCTCAAGGAATCTCGCCGGTACCCGAATTGAGGTTCGCTTGGTAGGTTAAGCTGGCAGAGAGGACCTTATGAGCAAGTTCTACACTATGAACGATAAAATAAGGTGCTCGCTTCTAAGTCTGCCGTCATTTTTGCCGTTTCATGCTGAAATTTTGGTCTGTGAGAGCAAAGGTACATCTATTTACCCTCATCATCATCATCATCATCATAACCAGCCGTATTATTAGGGGATATTTTGATTGCGACCGGAAGTGTAACGGCTGTTGGCCGACTGCCAACTGCATGCCTCGAAAACCCTTAAGCCAGCCAGCCAGTCAGCCAACCAGCCAGCCAGCCCTCCACCCACCTCACCTTAGGTGGCTGTTTATTGAGCTCAGCTTAGCAGCCACCCTACCTTCCACCGGCCGCCAGCCATCACAATTGGCCACATCGTCCGTGCACCGGGGAGAGCGCAATTTTCGCCTTCAACGGATCGACGCAAAAGTAGGAAAGTTGTTTGGGTCAGTACCCCACTCGATATTAAGTGGCTGCATTCAGGCTTGTTACAATTAACGGCATAATGCGATGAGATGCCGACTCAGGGCAGCCCAGCGCTGGTCCTTCCCTAGCCCTCTTCGACTAAACCGACAACGTTCTTTCCCCCTCTCACCTCTTCATCCGCCTTTCTACCTTTTTTGAACACTCTCTTTCCGGCAGTTTCAACTTTTTTACTCTTTACTTTTTTCGGCAGTTCGTTCATTGAACCTCATTACTTGTATACATACAGTGGATCATCTTTAGTTCGTTACTATCACTTCTCATGCTTATAGAAGAAATCGCCTACTTTTCCTTATTTTTCAATTTTTTTCTCTAGAAATTTGGTTTTCAGTATCATCGCTATTATATGATCGTCTCGTTCAGTTCAGATACTTCTAGCGTAATCCAATTGAATTTTGATGGCACAAAAACCAGTGAGGCCCTCAGGAGGTCTACCGCTTACAATTGGGAAGGATGGGAGGACTAGAAAAACTTTGGCTGTCCTTTTTTGCGTATTCATGGGACTGGTACGACTACCACTCGGTGTAACCTGTTAATTACCATCGAATTCTGTCACTAACAGACATTGACTAAACTTTTTGTAGGATACTCAAATGCCCATTATGAAGGATGCTACAGAGTACAACCTAACAATGTTCTGCCCTGACCGTACAACTATTTGACTAGTTATAAGAACTCCGATTACTGTAATAACTAGTTTTACAACTACCCTGGAGTAGTAACTACTGCCTTGCTTTGATGGAGCTAATAAATGACCTAGACCCAGTCACCCTGGAGTTTCACCTGATAATGGAATCGTGGGACAAACCAGCTCAGGAAGCTACTGGTTAAACCCTTTTTACAATTAGGTTACTTTTTGAGTAACACCTGCACCCTTCGATGAGGTCCTCTGGGGGAAGACTCGGGGTACCGAAGTTCTTGTTTCATATTACCCTGAGAAGAAATTCAGGTACAAGATCGGATCCGATCACTGAGATCATCGGCTCTAATGGCGAAGCCGGAGAAATAAATTACGAAAGCTATACCATTGACCATAATACTTCCTTTAGCGGGGTAGTTTCGCTTTTTTGAACAGGAAACATTCGTCTTTATTAGAGCCTTGAATTGACATATTACCTGACTCATGGTACCTGCTGGTTGACAACTTGTAAGTAATGCACCCCTCCAAAAACCTCTCCTGCTGCTATCTGAAGCTATACAGATGGGATAGCCCGAATGGAGGGCAGGGTTGGCTGCTCTGACAGATTTTTTCTTGAAAAGAACCTAAGAAAGTAGGTGTTGTTGAAGTAGCAGCGTGTCCAGCTCACTTTTCAGCACCTTAGCCCTCCATAGACTCCTTTGGTTATAGAGTGAGGTCAACCAGAGCTGAAGGAGCGGTCGAATGTGTAGAAGCTGAAGTATCTTCTAACAAGATAGAGCTTCAGCAGCGGAGATTTTGAAATATTTTTAATTGGGTGTCTGCAACCCCAGTCCCCCGAACATGGCATTTTCCACTTCTTTCTTGATGGCGTGGGAACCTGTGCTATCAGCCGGCCGGTTGATCGAGACTATGCTCTTAATTCCGTTCTTGAAAAGTCGAAAATTAGCGATTTCCGTCATGAGACTAAGATTTGGGCCGAAGGCAGAGATTATGTTGTCGGTGATGAAGCTCATGACAACGCTGGAAATATTCCTATAAGACAATCCCCATCTCCCAATACGAATCACCCCGGATGGTTATGCTCACAAGTGTAGTCTAGCAATCTGAAATCCCATATTTTCTTCACGCTTGAGAGGCATAAGCATATTTTAGGGAAAAAAGTTGTAAGTGAGGGTGTCAATCGTCGAACAGAATCGCCTTACTATCCATTTGAGTTACATCCAAGATTGACTCAATTTTTGCAGTTGCTCTCAAAAGGTTTTACATATCAATAAATTGACATCACCCTTTTATTTATTTATTCATTTCTTTATTGAAGACGCTGCATAAGGCAAACGCGGGAGACAAATGCTATACATAACTAACAACATCCATCATTCTTTCATCCAGAAAGGAATGAACCGATTAGAAGGGAAACTACGGGAGATTTCGAATTATTCCTCCACAAGGGGGACCATGGGCACATTCAGATGAAATTACCCCCGTTGCTTATCTGTTCATTTTAAGGGATATCAGTAACGCCCACAGAAAACGATATGTTCTGGATTAGGAGCTGTGAACAGAAGTATTCAAAAAATCAAAAAATCTTCGGGAAAGAATTCAACTGCTTCGGGAGGCGCCATGCATTGGATTTCCTACAGTACCGTACAGTTTACTTGCACCTGTTTACTTTCTTGGACATTGTGCCCATGTGCCTTAGGACAATCTATTTTTATTTCGGAAAGTTCCCAGTTTCTGCGTTTACTTGACAGTGTGTACAAAATAGCACTTCCCTACACCCCTAAATAGGACTTGGCCTTGCATTTGGTCCCAGATTATTAGACCGCTTGGCTGAGACCCCGTCAAGGAAGAACAATTAGCTCAGGGCCCGATTTATCAATTGAGATGCGACTTGTTTTCTTAGCTGCTACTCGACACTTTCATTGAAATCTCAATTTTTGAATTATTTTTAATTAATACAAGTTCCTCAACAGGGTAGTAACGACAAACTGATTGCAAGTGGGACCTTCCTCTCTGTTATTTGCCTTGACAAGTCATTTGGAACTTTTTTCTAGAACATCCAGGAATTATTTTTTTTCAGCCACTAGTAGTACAACTAGTAACTTACTCACGCTACTACTATGGCTCTTTTACGTCATCATTGTTCGCGACATTCACCTTTGATCCCTGTTCCAATGTTTCCTCAACTATAGTGGGCACCCAACGCTTACTAGGCTTCACTGAGCATTTCAAAGAAACTCTCACCGCCTCGACGGCAATTTTCTGCCTACTAGCGTTGACCAATAAGGTGCCCATACACGGGGCCCATTGTGTACCCCGGGCAATTCATTTTTGTTTCGAAAAACTTTTTCAGTTCCTTTTTTGTGTTCAATCGCCATCTACGGAATCGATTTCATCCTTTGGTGTTATTGATCTGACAGTTTTACGAGTCAATCGATACTTCAAAGTCATTTGCTCTCTTTTTGACTCAACTCCATTCCTTCGTTGGTCGTTTCCGCATTTCCGTATTACCCTGGAATTTCCTCCTTTTTGTTCTCCGACCTCCTCTAGGAGAGCATCATGACATCGGTATCAAGATGAATTTGGTTTTTTACACTGCCTTCACCCCATCCTTGAAGAGTTCACCTCAAAGGGTGGTCCTTAAACTCAACGGGTGGTCCACGTGCCGAGTCTGAGGGTCGGGTAAAAGAAGGTGAAGTTCCAAAATGAGACGTAAAGTGGACTTTCGGCGCGGTGGTAGCAATAGCAGGCTTAAGTGCAATCACGGAGAAAATTGTAGGAAACGCCCGACCAAACGTTCGCCGCTCTCTCTCGGCTGTGTCGACGACGGCCCATTACAATGCACACCACCACATCGAACGAGAGTGAGCGGTGAGCGAGAGCAAATCGAGCTCGATGAGCATTCAGGCCTCCATGATGGAGTTATGAGAATAATTGTTGCAAATTAGATTCCCAAAGTTTAGGGCCCGACAGAGTGCATTCTGAAAAAGTCGGAAAAAGTGGGAAACGAGCCTGTTCATAAGCTACGTCCGGTGAATGCGCAAATGTGGAGCAACGGGTTGCACTTCCTTGTTACTACCCCAGGCCTGTTCAGTAGGTTGGTCGGTGGTGGGCCCATCAAGCTTTTTCTGGGATCATTATTTGGGAGGTGGATCTTCTTCTTCTCCTAGCCTCAACCCAGCTCAGTCGAAGGTTCGCTGTTCCTCGCGGCATCTACTGCCATATAATTCGGATTCGAAAAAGTCTTTCTTGACAACATCCTCCTTCTCTTCTGCGTAGCCTCACTTCGAGGCCTTCCTCTACCATCGAACTCCAATGCTCCCCTATCGGATGGTCCTGTGACCTGCTCAGCACATTACCATAGTTCGCTGAAAACTTCAGCTTAGTAGGAGCTGCTTTCGTGGCCGTCCTGACTCCGTTTCTGAACCGCCCCAGCAGCTTCCAATCCCCCATCTCGTTTTCCTCATTTCTGGGAATGAATTTGCCTCTTTTACTGTTTGTCTACTAGTCAATACTTGGCGGCATAGACCATCGTTCCCTTCAAGAGCTTTGGAACACTGTCATCACGGATTAATTTTCGAACGGCCTAATCTAAAACACTATTTTCGGAAATGCAGATTTCAAAGGAACAACAGAAAAACCGGGAAACGGCTAGGGAATACACGTCGCATTGTAGTGGATCATCCCCAGTTCCTGTAAGTCTCTATCGAGAGAAGGAGAACATGAGACGGTTATTTCCAGGTTCCCAAGTCTAGAATGGTAAGGCAGTGACTCTAACATAGGCTATATCCCTGCTAGAATTCCTTTATTCAAATGGTCATTCTGAATTCACACTGGGTTTCAGTGTAAGTATTCAGAATGCGTGGCTTCCTGAAAAAGCTTATTTAAACCTAAGTCCGATGTTTCCGTTGATTGCCGTTTTTCTGCCCAGTTTCCGATAGGGACAGATTTACAGCTTTGCCTGGTTATAGTGTTATAATGTATTTTTATATGGCTTCCCCATAATAAAGAATTGCACCTGATCCCAAGTGCAAGAAGTCCTCGTCGTAGTTTTCTAAAGCGCATTCTCCTGAACAATGAAACACTTGGAAGCTCATAAGTAAGGAATCATCCTTATCATTCACTACTGTCGGCTGTAACAACTGAAAACAGAGGAGTCTACGTCACTTACACTACTTAGTTTGGTCTAATGTAGCCTGTAGGTCTCCCATATACGATCATAGGGACAGCTATATACTGTTCAACAAAAATTTTTCATAGCTTCCCATATGTTGAATTCTCGATGCGATCACGTTAAAATCCGCTTGATTATCGAGTAATCCAACTAGTAAATTGCCAAAGATTACCGGTATTCTCCAGCCCAAGGCTCTGGAAAGCAGCCTTCGCATGTAGCTGTAGTTGTAGCACAAAGTTGAGCTTGGAATGCTCCCTCCCTCCGTCACTTTGGCAGTTTCTAACTCATTTCAACGAAATTTTTCACGAACACCTATCATTGCTGTTCGATCACTCTTCATTTAGGTAGGTTAACCAGTAAAAGAGAGGCTGCAGAAGTCATGTAGTCAGATTGATCTCATGGACAAGTGGGAGAGAGGGAAAGGCAAATTATCCCCAGACCTGCGATTATACTTCGATATAATGAGATCGCTCCCAAAAAACTTGACAGGATATGTCAGCAAAGTGCTGAGTTACCCATTATTTACTGGTGTCGAGATAGCAACGTAGGACGCTCTCTGGAGCGATCTATCCAGTTGTTGTCCCTACAAGTAAGTTTCAGTATCGACTTGGCCCTTCAGCCCTCCCACGCACCCTTGACAATGGCCTCAGTTATCAGTCAAGAATAATAGCTTGGCAGTGCATAGGGTAATTATTCCCGAAGCCCGCAATAGTGCCTTTCAATTATTTAATGGTCACTTTGGGAAAAGAAAAAAATCAGGGAAAGGCGAACTGGTATCACAAAGTATTTTGAGTAAGGAATCTTCGCTTGGGAATGACGTATTTCTAGATTAACCCTATTTTCCTTTACATACCCTCTTAGAATTCATTTGCATCAGCCGTCAATTCTTTTCTTCCGCCAAGAATGAAAAAGGTGATAGTAAGTAATTTCATCAGATTCAATAATTCCAGTCAGCATGCAGCGCATTTTAATTGCAATAAAAATTTACGAAATTTGGCAGTTTCTCTTTCCTAGCCTGAATTCGAAGCTAACTACTGCGGGAATGTAACTAACTACTGCCCATAACTAACCATTTTACTTATGTATGCCATAGAAAACTGAGTCAATTATCAATATTGGAAACTGATTGATTTTATTTTATTCACTGTTTTATTTATAACTTTTATTTTTATTTTCATCATTTTTAGTTAAATTCTGAGTCTCATTAATTGAATTCTTGTCAATCACGACCTCTTCTTCTACATAATTTTTTCAACGTTCGTAATGTCCCCGTTGAATGTAATGGAAAATTTCTTTATCACGTGCTTTTACGTTGCATGCTTTTTTAACAAGTTTGTCTCGAAGGAATTATGGCCCCGCCTCGGGAAATAGATCCCACCTCCACCCAAGACTAATCGAATTTTGGGTGGCTGTTTCCTTGAATGGAATAATTTTTTTGCGTCCACAAGTAACCACTCGATATCAGTATCAGTACTAGTATTTTCGGCAAGGAATGATAGGCTTTAAAACGTTTCGAGCACCCGATTCAGTACGTGTACGCATTCGCGTGTATGTACATAACGACTATGTACATAACGGCTTCTGTGTATGGAATCACATAAAATTACAAAACTGGACTTACAAAAGCTTTTCAGAGTCTCACATGCACTTCTGATGTTGTGGCGTGGATTTGGCTCATGGCTCCATGCTGATTGTCTTGCTAGCTCTGCGCCTAGCATACGCCCAGTACACTAGCTACAATGGTAGGCTGCTGACAGAATGTTACAATAATTATTAATTAAAAAGTTCAATAGAAAAACAGTAATAGTTCTAGATACCAGTTATTAATACTTGATTTGGCCATCCTCGGGCAAAAATTCCATGTCATTCAATAGAGACCCACCAGCATCCAGACGACAGCTAGGTTCTTCACAGTTTTGAAGGGATTTCTACGATTCAGCCGTTCACCCCGCAATGGACTATCACATGAAATGACCCATAACCCCGTGAATGCTGATGTGGTGCTGAACTTTATCCCCGGAAAAGGAATCCTTTCTGTTTCCCTCACTAACCTGAAGAAACGGGAGGAACCTGCCAACAATTTTTGTCAATTCCATTAATTTCGCCGGATTTTTTTATTTGGTTAAAGCTATAAACAAGATCCCAAAAGTGACCTCAATCTTTGTTAAATTTAGCGGAAGTATGACTTTCGTGAATTTTACTAACACAGTTTGTCGCTTTCCTACAGCATTCACTTATGTCCAAGGGTACTGTACAGAATGGGCGGAGACAGCCATATGACTGCGGTCTGCTTATTGGTGGACCCATCCTATAAAAGTGATAGCCGTCTCGAAAGAAACTCAAGTCCGAGACAACTGTCAACTGCTACTTAAAATATCTTTATCCCTAACCGCATGGAAATGATAGTGCCTTTGCCGGTACGACTTCTACATTTTGCGGCACACCCCCTGCTTCTAGTGGTAGTAAGGTATACATAGGAAGTCAAGGCTGGCCAGGCTAATGATACTTTCATAAACATCTTGGAAACTGGATTGATTTACTCACTTTTTTTGCTAACGGCACATTTCCTGAACACCACTATACAACTGTGTCGGGTATGATTTTCTGGCTCACTACCCTATGACGAAGTGCGCTCTGGAGTTTTCCGCCTGATAGAGCTTTTCGCCCTTTTTTCCCTGGGCGGCTTTTTGGCTTTCGGAAGAGGACGGCGACCGACTTCCTAAAGAAAGAGTCAGTTAAAAGAATTATTTCCAGTATTCGTAGCAAAAATGGCATGCCATACTTTGAAACCATCCAGATTCGAGTCAAATTCCATCATCAAAAAAAACATAATTGGACAGGAAAGGATATCAGATTTACACAAATATTGAAGGCGGCAAGGAAAAAGCTTCTCTCTGGAGAAGGATATTTCGATTCTAGTCTGGCAGCAAATGTATCTGGTGAAGATGTATTAATGAGTAAGGGTTGGTCCTACTAAGAAAATGATGTTTGATGTTTTTGCAACTTTTCAACAAACAAAAGGGATCGAAAAAAATTCAAAAAGGCGGCTGGTATTTCAGATTGAAACAGGACGGCTAGGCTGTCCTTGAGAATGGATGGAAATCGATGGCAGTGATTCCGAAAGATCATGGTTTTTGACCTGACAACCTTTATATGTATGAGAAAATCCTCTTAAGTTGTAAGAATTTGATGTAACCGGTAATCCTCTACCCGGAACTCGATCTTTTAATGAATCGGGCTTAACTACTGAATCAGAATAAAACGAGTAATCTTCTACTGCTTGAGTTTGTTTCAAATCGAAAACAGTAAAGTTTGGGGCAGCTATGAGCGGAATAGAAGCTTGTTTTAAATAACCTTTATAACCTTTTCTTGTACTAGATTTTTTAAAGTTTTTTTTTTGCTGTTTTAGGGGTTAGTGTAGAGGCAAGAGGTGCGCTATGACACACGTATGATCCGGGATCGGAATCCGGATCAATACTTGCCCGGGCCAAGCAATCCTCATCTCTTCGTTGTTGATTGACTGCCATTAGACTTATCTGGGAGGATAAGAGTACTGACTTGTACGACGCAGGCTGATCGCATGTATAGGCCACATAAGCATCCAAGACGCCATTATGATTCTGGTGGAACGTAGAGTGCGTGGATATCCCAGAAGGATTGACTAATACCTGAGGTTTCACCTGAAGCCCTTTTAAGGAGTGAAGTCTTCCTAAATTTACTTCATTGGAAGTCTACAGTTTCAGGAAGAGAGTTACCCATTAACCTGATGGATTTCTCTCCAAGACGCCTTCTTTGTCGGAAAATCTACTTAACTGTGACTTGAACACAACTTCCATTTTCAGCGGTGGCCGGTCGACTACCGGGTCGATGCCTGCCAGGCGACTTCGACTGTGGATTCGGCCGCTGCATACCGATTACATCATTCCACGATGGTAAACCGGACTGCTACGATGGCAGCGACGAATGTACGAACATCTAGTTAGACAACACCTCATCAATTACTTAACTTCGCAGTAATTCATCATTTCAGGGTGCTTTTTCGGTCAAGTCAAATGCGGCGCGTATTGTGTTGATGTATCACAGGCGTTCAGCTGTTTGTTCTCATCCAGATGTGACGACTCAAACCGTCAACCATCATGGTGTTCCGTGTCGAGTAAGTACCGTATGTATCAATTTTTGGGCAAATTCAAGGTTTACAAAGCCTCGAATACCAACTCTTACACGTAGAAGGCGACACTTCAAAGTAACCGTATCAAAGCCATATTTAGGCTCAGCTATGAGGGGCCTTCCGCTCATTTGGATTGGGAAACTGAGTTTTTCAGTAAACAATAAACCACAGAAGTCACAAGAGTGAACACTTTTCCAGAAGAAAAGCTATGCGGAGATCCCAGTGCATTTCCATGTCGTGGATATGGCGAATGCGTACTATGGCCATGGTTGCTCGACGGTGAAAAGCACTGCATCGATGGCAGCGACGAAGGTATTTTTCACTAAATTCTGTAAAAAATAATCCATGTTCTCGACGGTGAAAAGCACTGCATCGATGGCAGCGACGAAGGTATTTTTCACTAAATTCTGTAAAAAATAATCCATGTTCTAAGAAGAATGGAAAAAGTAATTGGAATCCAGTGAATAACTCGTCCAAATTCTATTGAACGAGGCTTAAAGTTTGCGCCTTTTTGACATGACTCTGCCGCCCTGCATGCACCCACTGAGAAACAAACTTTTCACTTGATCGTTTGAAGGTGAGAAGGGAAAGAGTTTCACTCGATAGGTTACCAGTACTAAACAGTAAATCAGACAT